>JABUQX010089981.1:0-57500 GCA_015478945.1 Trachelipus rathkii
CGAAGAAAAAATTGGTCTATTCTCTAATTTCATAATCTGTGTTTTAATCTTTATTAATACTACTCTACACATAATCTATACGAAGCAAACTGTGAAAAGATACCATATAATATACAGAATGGAGTAAATATCATTATACATATAATTAATTATATTTCCAAAATACCATATATCAATATATATAATATATCTATTTAATAATATAGTATATAATTAATAATAATTTTAAAATATTATATTATATTAGTATTATCCTAATTATGCTATAATATATTATAAGACTTATTATATATATATTATTATTATGAATATTAATATATATATATTCTTGAAAGTATCCAAACTTATTAATATATATAGTTTTATTGTTAATGGTCAAGGAGATGGTGTGTGCGTAGTTTGAAAAAGTTTTTTATCTGTAAACAATTGTGTGATGTTAGTTGAGTAAGCACTAACAATTTACAAGCATTTGCATCATTAATCAAACAGATAAGGTAACTTTATTATAAAACCCTTATGGAGAGAGGAAATATATGAATTTTACATAATAATAGGCAAATCTGCTAGAATAATAATAATCATAATTGGAATGATAATATAACACTAATATATAAAAAAAATTATTATTAGTTTATATATTAAATTATTATTATTATTATAAATCATGTAATAATTATTATTAATTTTATTAATTTTGATTCTATTATTAATTGGAAAGTTAGCGCATGGCTGATATTAGTTATTATTATTAAAATATTATTATTTAAACAAAATAAATTAAGTTCTTCAATAAGAAAAGCATTTGGAGAATAAAAAGATTTGAAGTAATATTAGTAGTATAGAAACAATGGTATATGTTGATGAGTGGTATCTTCAGTAATATCACTAAAGTAATCAGCCATTACACTAATCAACTGATTCTTGAGGCGTCGTTTTGAATATGTAGTAAATAATATATGTAGTTATATTTCAATGGATTCATCTGATCCTGAAGTATAGAAATAACACTGGCGATAGATAGAAAGTAAGACATCAATCGAGATATAAACTTGATGTTATATGATATGATTATCAAAACTTGAGCCGGCGATGATGAACTATTGAAAACTATTAGTCTAATAAATAATGAAGCTTTCATAGAAAGAGGGGATTTAGATAGATAGATATATATAACGTGCTCCATTTTAGAGATGGTGTATAAGTAATAGTCATAAAGAGTAATATTTAGTATAGAGGGACAGTTAGTTTCGAGGTATTAGAGAGATAAAAGGAAAGTACAGATTATAAATTGGATATTAGAATTTAATCAAGATTAGGCCAGTGAGGACTTAAGTAATATGCAATGAGCCACAAAGTGAAAGTAATTTACCGGATAGATTCTAAAGTGTAAGTAAAACAGGTAAAAGGAGCGCAAAACTGCAAGAAGATTACTTATCATAAATACCATGATACACAACTTCTCATCTCTTTGAACATAATAAGAATTTAGTAGAATAGTTGAATGTAATAGAATGGAAATGCGACAGTCTCGGTTGCTCAGATTGTGCAAACATAGCACCCAGGACACATCGTGTGTGGTCGCACCTGGAGTTCGATCAGAGAGGATATCACTGAATATACAAACATAAACTTTATGTAGGAAAAAATATAGTAGGTCTATTCGAAGAAGTATTACTTCTAAGCATTGGAATAACAAAGAATCTAATAGAGTTAAAAATCTTTTTAGAGAAGTAGCATGTTACAATTCAATAAGAGCTAAATAAAATAAAATAAAAAAAAGCGAAAATATAGATATATATAGTATATATATATATATTTTTTATCACTATATCACTCTATATATATCGAACATAAATTAGGTTATAACTATGGTAAGCATAAGTTATTGTTAGGAGATATCTTTTTTTAAATATAAAACTTAGGGAATTGAGCTATTTATAACCCAGTTTCTATTAAAAGTCATAATACAAATTAGGTGAATAATTTTGCAGTCACTAGAAACGTCTTGGTTGGGTGCACAATGATAATACACTGTATTGTACTAGTAACTAACAATAGTATATATATATATCATATAGAAAAAGGAATCTGTATAATAATATTTACATTATAGTAATGAGAGATAATAGCGTGTTAATTGGTTACCAATATTTAGTGAGGCAAATGTAGAACATAGAAAAAAGAATGAGAAGATAAATATAACAACATATACACCAATATATATACACAATTGTTCTTCATACAAAAATTATTCAAAATTTGTCTGCTTAATTATTTTGTCTATACAGTCATAAGTATAGAGGATAATATCACCATTATATATTGTAAATACTTGAGTGAAAAAATTTTAGATAGGAAATAATGGTAATAATAAAATAAAAAAAAAAAGTATTTAATAATTATGTATATAAATTATATTTTTATATATATATTAATATATTACTATATTATATATTATTTATATATTGAATTAATAATATATATTAGGTATATATATATATATATATATATCCTTCCTGTTTGTTTATTAATATGGTGGAAAGTTTTGAAAAGTTTGTTATATTTAAAGAGACATATTTAATTCTTATAATATATTAAACAAAATATAACTATACGAAACGAAGCTACATACATACGCACACACACATTTAACCAATTTACACTTATAATATATTATATATATATATATTATATAATATATATATATATAATATATATATAATAGTATTATAGTATATATATATATATTATTTATATATATATATATATATATATATATGGATGTATGACATTTGCAGGAGCATCAATGATGTCTGTAAATAACATTTGAATAGACTTACTTTTTCTTAAATTATTGAGCTGATTTTCCTTTTCTTCAAGCTCTGTTCTTAAAACATCAACCATTTTGTTAGATTCTGCGAAGCGGTGTTTTAGTTCATCATAATCTCTTGTCGCTGTTGGAAATAGAAATAAAAAAAGGTAATATAGAACAATTGAAATACTAAATTTAACCATTATCAAGCTAATGTCATATGAAAATGTAAATGAAAAGGAATAGAAACTTTTTTATAAAACGGAGCTTCACCTTATCGAACTGGTAATGTCTTATCAAATATTGATGAAAAACTTTTTTAACAAAAATGAGCTTCGACTTTATCGAATCTGCCACTGTCGAAATAAAATATAAATGAAAAAGAAATAGAAACTTTTTAAAACGGACATTTCCTACTACCTACAAATATAAATGAAAAGGTATTGAAATTTTTTAAAACGAAATTCACGAACTTCTAGAATATTTCTCTTATCAGTTTGGAAATCTCTAAATTTTTGTTATATCTTTTTAAAAAAAATGATATCATATCCGACTTCCTCGTATAGCCACCGGAATCTGCGTCCTTGATACATAACTGAATTAATACATTTCCGCTGGATATATAAAAGTATTGTTTCTGAATCGCTCTCAATGAGTCAATCTTGCCATTTCCGCGTTGTAATAGTTTCCAGTAACGTAATTTTTGCGAAGTCAGTAAATTGCAGCCGCAGAAAACGAAAAAGCATATTATACAATTCTTAAAATAATAAAAAAAATATTAAAAAATTGATTCATAAATTTAAAAAAAAGAAAAAGAAAAAAATAATAATAATAATAATAATAATTAAATAATTAATAAATTAATAATTAATATAATACTAATAAAAAAAATTAATAAATAATAATAATAATAATAATAATAATATTTAAAAATTAGTTTAAGATGTTAAATTAAAATTAATTAAAAACGGTTAAAATTTGCAAATAATTAAACTTAAAATTAGAATTAAAATAAAAATTTAAAATTATAGTTTATAAATTTTTAGTCGTTTAGATATTTAGAAATAATATTAACTAGAAAGTATAATTAAAAATTAAAGTTTCTAAAAAAGTTACAAATTGCAATTACTTAATATTAAAATTAGTTACAATTAGTTGAAAACAGTTTAGAATGAAAAAGACGTTGTAAAAAAAAAAAATCTCAAAATTTTGTGTTGCCAAAAATGATCCCCCAAGACTTGAAAATAGATGATATTGAAACTTATTATTTATTATTATTATTATTATTATTAAGCTTTTTGATTGATTTATTTGATTTTTCATTGTTCTTATTATTCTTCTTTTATTATTATTTATTATTTTATATTTCATATTATTTTTCATATTATTCAATTATTATTAATTAATAATAAAAGTTATAACAGAAATATATAATTAAATATATATATATATATATATATTTACCTGTATACCTTTATTTATAAATTATATATATTTATATATAGTATATTATAATATATATATATATTTATAATATATATTTATGATATAAGAAACATTTAATAATATTAAATAAAAAAAAATTTAAAAATTAATTATAAAAAATAAAAAACTATTAATTTTATAAATAATAATATATAAATACTTAAATGGTTTAAAAAAAAAACAATTCACCTACCAGAAGTATATTACAAGACTTTTAGCAAGTATTCACACTAATCTGATTTCTATATTCGCCGTTATCATAGACTAACCCAGCACACTAAAGAGTGCGTTGATAAAACTCTGTCCATTTTCCTACTTTTATTAATATAGCTAGCATTTCAGAAAATTATAAAAGATTTTTTTATTTTTTTTTTTTAAACTCAGAGTAGCAACAAAACTTTTTGGTACACCTCGTTTTATACTTAATTTTTTATATATTTTAGTTTATGTTATAGATATATATATATATATAATATATATAATATATAATATATTATATATTATATAATATATATATTAATATATATATATATATATATATATTATATATATTATATATATATTTATAAAAAATATTATATATATATATATATATAATTATATATATATATAGATAATATATATATAAATATAATATATAATTTAATAGTATATATATTATAGTATATATATATATATTATATATACATCTAATATATATAATAGTATATTTATAATATAATATATATGATATATTTAATATGGGCGTAGGCAAGATTTCATTTAGGGGGTCAAAGGTTTGAGTCATATATATATATATATATATATATATACTATAATTATATAAATATAATATATATATATATACTATATTATATTATATATTAAGTTATATATTATATATATATATTAATATTATATATATATATAATATATATATCTATATATAATATAATAATTTAATATATATATTATAAATATATTATATATATATATATATATATATTATATTATATAAGATATATATATAATTTATATATATATATATATTATAATATATAATATATATATAATTACTATATTTATAATATATATATATATATTATATATATATATATATTATAATATTAATTTAATATAATATATATATTATAATTATATATATATATATATTATTATATATATATAAATTATTAATATATAATATATATATATATTAATATATATATATTTAATATAATTATTTATATAATTATATATATATATAATATATATATAAATAGTATTAATATATATATATATATTATATATATATATTATGTATTATAATATATATATTATCTAATATTATATATAATATAATTATATTATATATCTATATATATATATATTATATATATATATATATATTAATATAATTATAATATTAATATCATTATAATTATATATATATATTATAATATTATATATATAATATATAAAATTATATATAATTCATATATTTATGGTCTTCAAATTGCTGGTAATAATTTCTTTTATTTCCTGCAATTGTTTTTTAATGTGTTTTATTATCTGACAAAGCAGCTGAATTATCAATCGGGTATATGTGCTGTTCACGAGATTGATTTGACAGTTAGGTACATGACCGTCCAAGAATGTTTATCTGACAATACTTGAATGTTTCTACGGAGGTTAATAATTACAGAAGAATCCAGCCTGTATAAAAAGACAAAGCTAGTTGATTTTTAAGCCAATATGAAACGAAAAACACATTAAATAATATAGAATAAAATATATATAAATAGTTAAATTAGTAATTAGTTAATACGTCCATGTAATTACTATATCATTATCTATCGATTGATGTATTTTTTCTGTATTTTCTGATACTAAACCTGTAAATATGCCATAAGTGAAACATATGCTTTTAATCTTCATAAATTTTTATTTTTCGGACCATAGATTATGTGGTTGGTATTTATCCCTGTATTTGATAACAATATATCACACACACACACACATATATTATATATAAATATATATGTATATATAATCATATATAATATATATTAATATAATATAATATATATAATATTATTATATAATTAGTATATAATTTATATATATAATATATATTAATATTAATATATGATATATTAATATATATAATAATATATAATTATATTAGTAAAAGGGATTAATGAATTTGGGAATTACAAGAACTACTCATGCAATAACACTTAAAGTTGTCTGTTTCTTAAGGGAACAGATGACACCCACTTATGGAAATGATTAACCATAACCAGAGAGCATTTTGATTTCCGCGAGCGGAACCGGAGGGTTTACTGGAGTCAAAAGTCCGATTCCAACTTCAACTTAAAAACAAAAAAAAAACTTGGATGTTAATAATTTTACCATAGTCGTGGTAGATAAGAAATTCCAATTTGTGTTTCGATCTTTTATTTCCGATGCCGAATAATTTCCTTTAAAGAAAAATAGATTATTCTCGTGTAAAACTATTAAAAAAACCTCTTACGAGAGTCTTAACCAGTTTGGAACAGTTTTAAATTATCCACGACTACCCAAACTTACACCTATATACAGAACACAAAACCCCACACGCAGATACACTAACACTACATTTGAGAGTATTTAATTCCCAAAATAAATGCAAGGTCAAAAAATAATTAATTTGTTTATAATATAATTAGTCTATAAGTTACTAGTTAATATAATACATTACAATTGTGCAATGTATTTATTTGCATGTTACTACATGTTTTTTTATTACAAACCTAGACAACAAAAAAAATAAGACATTCATTTGCCCACTGTCTTTCTTCAAACAAACTACAAATATAAAATAATTTATATTATTTGAATGCTTTTCATTTGCCCAAACAGTATCAAGCATCTGAATATATACAATTAAATTTTGATATATATCTATATAAAATATAGGTCCTATATAATAATTATATTAATATATATTATATTATATATATATATATATATATATATACATATATATAATAGTATATATATTATTATATATATATATATATTATATATATATATATATATATATATATATATATATATATATATATATATATATATATATATATATATTATCATATATAAACTTGGGAACGTCTTCCTCAGGAAATGAAAGAACGATATTTTATTCGCATTTTACCAAGAAATTTTGAATTTTATAGTTTAATCATAATAATCAATAATAATAATAATTAATAATACTAATATAAATAATAATGAATAATATTAATAATATATATAATAATAATAATAAATAATAATAATAATAATAATATAATAATGATAATAATAATAAAATAATAATAATAAATATTAATAATAATAATAATAATAATTACGATTTTATTACTCGGTTATTAATGTTATGTATGCTATATTAAAAAAATAAAAGATATAAATAATAAAATATATAATATAATACAAATAAATTAATAAATATTTATTAATATAAATTAAATTTGGATACTCAAATTATTTATTTAGTCAATAATAATTATATTAAATTAATAATAATATAATTAAATATATTCAAATAATAACTTTATATAAATGAAAGATAAACATGAATAATAATTAATAATTGTATAATATGAGGATAATAATAATAAATATATATATAATATTCAAGTAATTTGTGAAATTAAAATGCAATTGTTAATCGGGAATTATGAGAATGAGATTTAATTTTAATTATTTATTTATATTCACTAAAACAATTAGTTGACAACATAATATATAAAGATAAAAAAAGTGTATGTTATTAATAATGTTGGAACAAAGTCTTTACTAAAATATTTCATTATTTATTATTCTTTATTTAATTAATAACTACCAAAAAAGAAATTTCTTAACTGAACAATGGGACAATTATGATTTTACATATTATTTAAAAAGTTAGCGGTGAAACAAGTTAAGACGGGGAAATCGTTTATTTTGATAATAAATTTCACGGGCCCTATTTATAGGCAATTCCGTCTAATTATTCCATTGATCAGACGCACGGCACTATTATCATATATATTACACGCTTAGATTACGTTATCACTACCGGATAACTATCTTATTGCGTATAGTTTAGTATATCACGTACTTCTATAGTAAGCGGGTACTAGAGCGGTACTCTGCGGGAAAGTAAAGTGCGGGCAAGTTGAGCCCCCGCACCTCACTTCTAGGGAGATTAATTAAGTTTACCGTCATATAGCGCACTAGCTCCGCACTCTATATGCTTGATTAAGAATAACGTATAAGTCCTAGTACTATAGCACGCTTCACTACTACGCTAACTATATATTATTCTTAAGACCATCGAAACTTATCCGTCATATCGCATTGAAGTCCTAGCACGGTTATTATACCTGACAAGATCCTTCCCGACTATATATGAAATAATCGTGAGCGTATTACTTTATCACAAAAGATATTTATTTAATATTAATATATTACTAAATAGTATAAAACATCTATAAAATTATTAAAATTATTACTTATTTGTATTTAATGAATAATTATTTAATATAGAAATAAAATTTAGATTGAAGATTATTTATAAACAAAGAATCTTACATAACACAAGATATGTTTTCAGTCAACTATCCTATCCTTATTACAAATGGATCGTATATCTTTACAAAGGACTAAGAGATCCACATATTTCAGGTTAACCATAATATATTTACAAAATAAGAAATTATTGAAGAATCAAGAAATCTAATTTATTATAAATTACCAACAAAGTCCAACTAAAACAAGAAAATTTGCCACAATTAACTACGCATAATATTACTAAATATATTCTGAGCTTATATCTATATACTTAACAGTCGACAGAAACTTAAGGGAGTAGCTAGTGTATTATAATATTTTAAATAATAATGAAAAAGAGTTCAACAAATATTTACTTATGATAATATGGCTGAGAAATTAAGGGTAAAATAGATGTAAGATTAAGGTATTACGAAAGAGCTGTCAGGTATTGTTGAGATTCGATTAAGGACATTGGGCGACCACGTCACACTGGGGACTTGTTACCTTAAGGGGCGTGGTTTCGGTCCATCGGAACGCCGGGACTCTAGAATCATTTAAGGTCTGGAGCCGGTTGCTAAGGCGGCGTGGCTCTGTCTACCGACATATTTTGACCACACCTACTGTTTCTTACTCTGGGGCCAGGAATGCAAATGGCCAATGAGAACCGTCGCAAGGAGAGGTCGATTCTCTATTGGGCCGGTTAACACCGCTTTTGCGCTACAAGACTTTAAGTTCCAGAATTTCTTTCCGGATCGAAAAAAATTGGGGTTTTACATGCACATTGCGTATGGCAGTACCATTCGGAACTGTTCGACAGGAATAAAGTATGCCTGGAGGAGAGAAGAAGTGCATTAAATGATTTTATTTAAGGAACAGGCAACAATAAACGTTTCTTTTGACTTTAGTTGCTCGCGCTTGATGATCAGAAAACAAAGATGTAAAAGTGACAATCATAAAGTAAATTATGTAAGTATGGTTAGTATGGGTATGATCAATTGTGAATGTGTTGCTGAGTCTGTGGAAATATTAGGAATGGAGTAAGTGAAGAGAAGGAGTTCTGCATAAATTATTACGATGAGTATGACTCTAGTGGTATCAAGCTATTATGGTAGTAAACTTTGATGTGTTGAGTCCTAGAATTCTTAAATAATAATTCTAAAATTATAGTTTGATAAAACAGATATTCAAGTATTAGTAATTGTTAGTTTGTAACCTAGTATTCTAAATTTGAACTCATATTAGCTCCTCCTCCAGTGTTTGTTGTTGGCACCTGATTAATACAATTCTGATAATTAGAACCACAATTGACATTAAAATTACAAAGAGCTGCTGTCAATTGATAATTTTGGGGGACGCTGACTAAGTGTGGTAATAAGTGAATGTATTATTATTCAAAAGGAATTTGGTATATATATAAACAGGGTGGTTTTGGTGAGTGAGGTGTCAGGAGATAAATGAGATATTGAGTTAAGGAAGGTGATTGATTTTGTGAGAAGAGAGAGGTATGTGTGTTAAGTAATACTTCTTTAAACACAAAAGTTATTCCCAATAATATACTATGAGTTTGGTGTGTATAATGATGGTGTAGATCATGAAAGTGTAAAGTAGAATTGAAGTTATAGTGTGGTGTAAGAAGGAGACTGTGAGAAGTATACTTGTGTTAGGATATTTAGAAATCATGTTTAGGGATTTTAAGGAATGGTTTATCGAGGATCATTTATGTATGTTCTACTGTATAAATATAATTAAGTTAGTGGGTCTTAGGATGGAAATATGAAGTGATACAAAGGAACTTATAGGTTAAAATTATAAGAGGGAGAAAGTTTAATGTGAACTTGAGATTATGATTAATAAGATATGATGGGAATCGCTCTCGATTTGACCCTCGACATGAATTGTGAACATTTGATACTGAATCAATCTGAGCTGTGGGTCAGAAATGAATGGAAGCAATTTTAGTAGTAGAATCAA
Source organism: Trachelipus rathkii (assembly GCA_015478945.1). Classification (NCBI taxonomy): domain Eukaryota; kingdom Metazoa; phylum Arthropoda; class Malacostraca; order Isopoda; family Trachelipodidae; genus Trachelipus; species Trachelipus rathkii. The sequence continues at coordinate 10,832 of JABUQX010089981.1, forward strand.
GTATGTGGAGATGTGCTAAATAGGTAAGTAAAATATGATTACAGTGATGGTGATATGATAAGTAGGATGATGAATGAGCGGTTAATTAGGTAAAAATAAAAGAAGCGTGGTTTGAATGTACTACAGTAGCAATATTTATGAACAATCTAAGTAAGAAATGCAAAAAGAATACTTATACCCAAATATATATATAAGTGAGGAACAAATAAGAAATACATAAAAGTGTATTTACGTAGGGATGAAGCAAAACAAAAGAGTTAAATTTGAATACAGTTTATTTGAAGATATGATAAAGGATGAAATGAGGGACTTACAAGTGGAAATACTGAGAAATGCCTCTTTCTGGAAAGGTAAAAGCGCGAAAGGTTATAAGCAATGAGAATTAATAAGTGGGGAATCAGCTAGAATATAATGTAAATATAATAGGGACGTGTCTTTATTGTTATACTGATGAAATGGTTGTGAGAGATGTGGAAATAGAAACACTTTACATAAAAAAATCTGCACAATATTTAAGCAGTAAGAAGGTGATTAGTGAATATATGTTGTGGAGGTATTTAGTGATGGGCATAAGAAGGTATAATAGGATTTTGGTGGAGATGAGGTATTAAGTATAGAGAGAGTTAATTGAGTAAGAGTGAAAAAGTTGAAAATGGTAAATTCTTGGCAGGTAATAGAATGTAAATACATGTGAAAATGGTCAACGAACGTAGAGCGACGATGGTATGAATGATTTGAGAATTGGATGTAATTAAACGCTTTATTAAGAGGTAATATTTGTTGCGCAATGGGATTGGATGTATGAGCGGTAAACATTACTCCCATAAGATTTTAGAGGGTAAAGGGAGATAATATTAACTTGTAGAAATTTATAGAGGGGAATATAAGTTTATGTAGTTGTTGTAGGCACTGTATAAATGTCTTGGTATATTTTGGTTCGAAGAGTCGTCGAGTGAACTGAAGGAACCTAGAATTAGGGAATAGAGAACAAGGGCGTAGCATGAAGGTAAGAGGATGTGGTTATTCAATATCTTTACAATGTGAAACTAATGATATAGAAGAGAATGATGGAATAAGAAGAAATATAATTTATTAGTAGGTATTTATGGGGATTTGCAAAAGGCGGAAGGGATGAGAGTGTAATAGGGTACAGTGTATTAGCAGGCAGGCATGTTATGTCGAATTATTGTGTTGGTCGTCAGAGCTTCTGAATGGATTCAAAATAGTAATGTTATGACGATAAAGTAAGAAGCGTGTTGGTACAAATAAGTTGTGTCAATAGTGAATCATGTATGTGGATTAACAGCACGTGATAAGTACATGTGTTGTGTTAAATGTTTCCTTGTATTTATTTCAAATATTGTATATTGAGATTGGGGGTTACTGAAAGAAACGAGGTGGGATTGGCAGGCAAATGGTCGAGAATTGGCAGATGTAGATGGAAGGGTAACCGCTGTAAACCATATTATATTGTATTTTTATGCAAGTTTTAAATTATGTTTCGGAATATATTAGTTACATTTTTGTGGCGAACCATGAAATAAGAGTTATGAGGAGACTGGTAGAGGTAGCTTGTGCATGGTGTTGTTTAAAAGGAGTGGCTTAGTGAAAAAGAACCTAAGTGAATACAGAGTAGAGGTATATGTTTAGTGATAGAATCGACACTTCCCTCAGAGTTGTCAAGTTATGTTATTAATGTGACCACGCTGGAACCATGCTGAGTTTAAATAATTGTAGAGAGGTAATAATATGTTGATGACAGGGAAACGATGACATTAAAGTGTAAAGTATGAAATTGTGATACAATGTAGTGTGGCCTGGTTGCAGAGTAATCGTTCTGTGGTGATTTAAGGGATTAAGTTTTCTTTGAGGTGCTAGGGTTTTTTACATTAGAGAATTATAATTCGTTACCCTGTAAATATAGAGACGTTAGATATAAATTCGTGTTAGAAAGACTATTATGGTCTGAGGAATAAGAAGTTATATAAGACTACAATTCAATTGTGATTATCAGATGGATCAATCTTTAGGGCTGTGCTAGGTGTTGAGAAGAATTGATAAAAGGGAATGAACGTATTACGAGAGTGTGTGTGTGAATACAAGAGTTAAATAGAAGAATAATAAAGTTTGTTGAGATGTGTTGCCATTTATGGAAAATGGAAAAAATGTAGTAGGCTGGGCTGTTAGGAGCGATGATACAATAATGGCGAAGTGTGTTGGAACACAACCGGCCCGTGCGCAGACCGAAGGAAAAAGTGGAAATTAGAGTCAGTAATCGAATGTTGATAGGAGATGAAATGTGAAGTTGTGTATATTAAGTGTGAGGCGATGAAAGAAAGTGTGTATAACAGGCAGTGAATGGCGGGGATTGTGAGGGGGTATGGTTGTGCCCACTTGGGCCAAGGGAATGAACCCTTACACTTGACAATCGTACAACCCAAGTGTAGCAGTCCATCGGCTGTCACCATGACAGCTGTTCTTAGGCGCTGGATTAATTATTCTTCGACTGCGCGATGGGTCTCCGACACGTAATTAATGGACTAGCTTGGAGGGGTGATTGCGTAAGCTGGGCTTTCTTTCGGACTTGTGTCAGTTCTTCCACTCGCGTTGCATTTTCCCGAATGCCTCCTCAGCTCGCGAGCACCTCGCACCTTACTCCCATTCTTCGGAAAATAGAAGAGAATGATGAAGAAAAGAAATATATATACATATATATGGTAGTTATACTACTATATGTACATACTAGTGATACTAAGTACTATGAGGATAAATCATATATAATCTGACAGTAACTATTATAATAAGCAGTAACTTAATATACAGTATATAAGTATATATACTATAGGAATAGTTATTATATGAGTATATACTAATACCTTATCTATGTATATATTAAATATATAAAGTATTTTTATATTATATATAATATTAATATAATAATATATATATATATTATAATATATATTATAATAATTAATATATATATTCTATATATATAATAAATATATATATTATAATAAATACTTATATATAAATATATATTATAATAAATATATAATAATATAAGATATATTATAAATATTATAATATAATATATAATAATATTAACTATATATTATTATAATATAAAATATATATATAAAATATATTAAATGAATTATAATATAATATATATTAACTATATATTATATTAAATATAATATATATATATATAATATATATATATATATATATAATTATATATAGAATTAAAAATATATAAGCTACATCAAATAAAGATAGATAGATGATAATCTTATATTTGGAAGGCATAGTAATATGAATAGATGAGTAATAGATAAGTTAATTATTATATAAGATATATATAGCATAGGTAGATATTATAAGTAATTTGTGATATAGTTTATGATAGACTATTAATAGTTTATATTTTTATTATATTTAAATTTCACACAGGGGAAAAAGGCTAAAACTCATAGAGAGTTTTACGTGGATAAACTATTCACTTGAAAAAATAGTTATCAAAAAATTTTTTGCATCTTTATAACTATTTTATACTTTTTTTGTGGCTAACAAGTTTTCTACATTATGATATACATGGGACGAGGGACCAGGGTGGGGTTAGCATAAGAGGGGGGGACAATTGCCCCCCCACATAATCTTTGGGAGGACGGGTAAAATAAAAAAGACGGAACCTTAGATTGTTTGCCATACTACAGTTTCTAAAGTTATATAGTAGAAAAAATCCACTAGATAAATAAGAATGCTATCAAGCAATAGACCCAATAAGCTAGAAAATGGTTTTAATATTACTAACAATATAAACAATAGTACAATTTTTATATTAGTGTTTAATGTGTTACCGTTCATAATTGGTCATTTGAAGTTCAACTATATCTAGTGGTGCACATTTATTCAGTCTAAAGCTGTCTTCAGCAGTCATTACCCGCTTGGAGACCTCAGTATTGCTCGACTAAAGCAATTTGCTGCTGATAAGAAACTGCTAAATATAATATAATATATAATGATATTATATGGTAAATATAATCTATAAAGATCTTAAGATATTATAAGAAATATTATAATGATAAATATAGCATAATTAAATCAATCGAGCTATGATATATATATAGTATATAAGTTATATAGTCATTTGAAATATGTAAGTATCACCATATACATATGGCTAGTATTCTATTATGTATTATCTAGTCCTATATACAAGCAGCGATATATATATCCTTATGAACATTGTTTTTATACAATATTTTTTCCAAATTGAGAATAGATATTAATATATATTATATATTATATTAAATAAATTAATATATTAAATATATATCATATATATATATAAAGATCTCTATATATTATTAATATTATATTAATAAATTTGTAAAATTTATATCAATATTTAAGTTAATATTTATATTTATATGTTACTATTATCAATTAATATAATATATTATAATTATTTATATATATAATATTAATATTATATAATATTAATTTTAAATATAATGTATAATATTTTAAATTATTATATATATATATTATATAATTAATATATAATATATAATATATATTTATATAATTAACATATAATATATATATTATATTATTAATATATATTAATATAATATGTATTAATTATAATATATATATTATATATATAAGTAAGTATATAATATATATTATGATAAGTATATAAGAGTATATATATATATAGTATATAAAAATAGAGAAGTGAAAGATATATTAGTAAACTGATAGGTAGAAGCAATGAATATAATAATATAATAGTAATATAAGAAAGAGATAGAAGTATAAAGTATATTAAGTATATAATATAAGAAGTAATACGTTATAATGTATATAGTAAATAGTAAATATATATATAGTATATATATAGTAAGAGATATAAATCGTAATAAGAACGATTACAAAAACATATAATATTAAAAGTTGAAAATATAGATGACAATTTATATATTATTTTATTTTTTAATTTTTTCTATTATTTTCATTTTAATGTATGGTAAATGTGGGGAAATTGTGAGATTGGGAAATACGAACGTATATATAAATAAAAAAAGTGAAAGAACAAGTTTAGATTATTAATTTTGTAGCCACTTTCCTCAACTAAATAAGAATATTAAAATTCGATTAAAAAAACAATTAAATAATATTTTCCCTAGATTTAGTTGGGCTAAATAATAAGGAGATGTCAATACTTATAAAAAAATTAACAACAATCCATTAAAAAATTCTGAAAATCTTCAGTCTTAAGATATAATTATTTGAATAAACAAGTAACTCATTTGTTTCATATTTCTATCTAAGTAAAATGTTAAGAAAAAAATCAATAGTTGAACTAAATTAAAATAAGAGATAAATACTATTAATAATACCAAAAATATATAAAGAATAATGAATAATAACTAATGAAGTACATTTGCCGCAATAAGTAAAATATAATTAATGAATAATAAACAATAATAATAAAAGGATAATAAAATACATAAATAATAATAATAATAACAAATATAATAAAAAATAATAATAATAGTAATAATAAAAGAATATAATAATGATTAAAAATAAAAAATGAATAATATATCATAACAAATCGATATTAAAAAAATAAATAATAAAATAAAAATACGGAGAGTTATATAATAACTAATAACATCAACAATATACAATATAAAGTTACTCATATTAAAGAGAACCATTTAAATCCTTAAAATTTAGAAAAAATAGTAACAGTAATAATGATAGTTTAATAACAAATTAAAAAATTAAAAGAATAATAATAATAATAATAAAAAAATCTAGAATCAATTTTAGGACCTACAAAAATGGTAAACTCCTACTTTCTTTGCACCATAGGGCTTTACACAAAAATCGCGGGTACATCTTTTTAGAAGGTCTGTAACTACAAAAAATTTTATGCTTAAAAGGATTCAGAAGCATTAAGGTTTAATAAAAAAAATGATTGCCATACGTGTGTTCCTTGGTGCATTTTTTGGATTTTTCTTATTTTTTAGATTTTTTTTTTTAAATATTAATATATATAACGTATTAATATTATGATTTTTTTCGATGAAGGTATAGATTTTTCTTTGAACTACTGACTTTTCAGTAGTTTAATAACGATAATCTAGTCATGCTGACATGCGAAATAAGTTTTATTTTTTAAACATAATATTAGTAAATAAACAAAAAATCACATTTTTACTCTCTTGAATTATTCAATTGTCCGATTATTTCGGCCTCACATATAATTCTACAGTTATCTTATTCTTGCTGTTTTATATTATATATATATATAGTGATAATATTAATTATTTTAGAATAATATTTTATTAATATCATATTATATATTTAATATATAAATCATTAAATAATATTTATCAACGAATGTTCATATGGAATTATCTTTATAAGCGAGATTCATAATTATTCATAAGCTAAGAAAATTAATATAAAATATTTGGTATAGGAATACCAAAACTCCGTGGACTCGGGCTTTCCTTTGACTCGGGGTAGGGGGCTTACTTATTAGTTTTTTCGGACGGTCAACCAAAATAACTATAAGATTAAAATAGTAAGAGCTAAGGTCCAATCGGCATACATCCTGCTTCTTGCAACGAGTCCTCCAATTATTAAAAAGCTTTTTCGAACGTTTTTATATCTTTAATAAAACTATTACATAAATCAATTTTAGTTAAAATAAATCTTGTGTAAATTAACGCGTTGCATAAAAAATCGAAAAGAAGTTTTCCTCTGCTGCATCGGAACGCGGATATATTGACGGGGCTTCATAACAAATCCGATTCTATCTACATACACATGGTTATATTTTAATGAAGGACTCTTGTAGAAATAAAATAACTTCTTAGAAGGAACTCTAAAAATTGAGTACTCAGAATAAATTCAAAGAAAAGATAAAAACACAGGAACTAAATTATGAAGTAATCCAGATGTGAGTGTAAAAAATTACCTTTAATGCAAAACAAAAATTGTAAGGTGTTACAGTTAATGAAAAATACGAGTCTATTTGGGGGATGCTACCTCAATCGTCGAAGGAGAAGTGGTCGGTTAGGGAAAAGTCGACAGGACATTAAAGACAAAATTTCCACTGTCCGCGAAGCCGGCCGGACACATATTAGTATTACTCAGTGAAAAGAGCGTAAATTTTTACCTGTTTATTTCAAGTATTATATATTGTTCTCTTATTCGAGTTCGATATTGAAGTCAAGCAATTGTTCAGTTTCGTTACTGATCCTAACCTCGAAAAATCGGAGTATGAAACATTAGCATAATAAAGGACAATCAAATATTCCACTGTAGAAACAAATAAATCAATTTGTTCTCAGAATATTCACTCATCTCGTTGCATCCTATTATGGTTTGAAGTCAGTGACTCTCTTTGACAGATAGTGCAATTGAATGCTCACTCACACTTGATCAAATTATTCTCAACGCTCATGTAAATTGTCATATATCCAATGTATTTATATTTAAGATAATCTTAATATTAAAAATAAACTGTTGTGAATCAAATTAAGAGAGGAGCAGAGCATCAAGGCTCGTTTGAGGGAGGCCTTTGCATGAACGCATTTATTAACTACTTTACTTCCAAAGTTGTTTATTAATTTAATCCTACATGTCCTGAATTCAAAAACATGACCTATATTATTTGTTCGAAACATATGTCTAATTTTCACGATCAGGTCATATTGTTATTTAAATTAATAACTATGTTTGTATGCAATTAGGTATTTAAACCAGTACAACCTTAAAATTTTATTCAAATTAATCATTTGACAAAAAATATTGAGATAAATATTAAAAAAAAATAGCAAATATTAAAATGCATTCTGTTTAAAGATGATATAAATATAAAAATGAATACATGTTTATTTATTTTATACTATGATGTAAAAATATGAGTAATAAGAGGAGCGAGAGTTTCGATTTTATTGAAATGAAAGGCAATAAAGACCTGTCGGAATTAAAGATATTGAAGTCAACTATCCTATTTAATGCTGGAGAGACTAAAGCAATAATACAAGTGAGAGTAATTAAGAGAATAGAGAATATTGTAGTTGTCGTTAAAATACGTTATATCTTTTTCTAGATTCTATGGAGCTTTTTTTAGTACTTGCCTTTTTTCGAGCGAATGCATGCCAATTCAACCAGTAATCGTTTACCGATTAACTATTGTTAATTGAGGTAGTTCCAATAAGGAATTGACAATAACTTATTGTTGGCATGTATAGTTTATACCGTTTTTGATAAGAGTTAGATAAAGTTTGAAAAAATTGTTATTATTATGGCATTCTGAAATCCAAGTGGTTCTTATTATATGAAATTATTTCAATTTCTTAATAGGTGATAAATGAGTAATAACGTTTAGACATTGTTTTGATGATAATTAAGTAGCTAAGGTAGAAGATCCAAAAATAGTACATTGATAAATTTTCCTTAATAGACATTTAATATTAAATTATACTTAAAGATAGATAAAATTCTCACATAGTTGTAAATTACAAATAGGTGACTGAATAATTCAAATTATGTTGAAAGACTAAACATCTTAAATCACCAATGAAATAATAATAAGGATGCAATTTATCAAGATCCAATAACAATTAATAAATACACTAGATAACAAGCAAAAAGAGTAAAAGTTATAAAACGGTTAGAAAAAGAATAAGGAAGTAGAATGAGATCATCATCAATTGGGTACCAGTGTATTTGTGAGTAACTTAACAGCTCTATCCATATTCCTTAAAGATTCATATCCTAATAACCGAGCATCTTGTCTATTAATCAATTTTTCATTTAAATTTAGGTTCATCACAAAGGTTTTAAATTTAACTGGGTATCACAATAGTTAATATTAGTTGTTACTTTCTTAGTTTTGTAAAATCAAGATTTATCTTTTTCTTTATTTTTCTAAATAAATATTTTAAGGCAATTGAGTACACTTTTATAGTGGGGATCATATTTTTACAAAATTCGCGAATTCCCACATTTTTCATTGGAGTCAGTTGAGTGGGGGAAGAGGTAGGTTGTAAAGAAGGGAAAAGGCAAGGGAGTATCACAAGTAAGGATATACAAATAGACTAATGGTGAGACAATATATCTTTTTAAGGTTGATAAAATACATTTGTTAAACAAATGAATATAAAGTTTCTCGAATTGAGTATATAAATTAAAATCTAGTATTTTAAAAATTAGATTAAATTCATAAAAAAAGTGATAAATCTGATCAAACAGTACTTTTTTAAAAAAATCTACGTTTGGGGCAGCGCCCAAACACGGGAGATATTTGACGATAGTGATACCTTGAGAGTCGACGCAACAAAACAAAATGCATTAATGAAGTATCTATTGACAAACAAAATAAAAACGGACTTAAGGAAATAGGCTATTCTCAGTTTTCCTTCTTCTACGGTACAATCGGTGGTCGATTCTATATATAGTTAGGTTGAAATTTACCCAACGATCGATCTCATCTCATTCAACGGTTGGTCTCTTGCCGGTTTTACTTTCAGCATCGTCCTCGTCATCAATATAGTTCGGTCTTCTCAGGTCTGCGTTCTTTACTGCCCCTCTCTTCTACATTTCTTTACGGTTGTCGATATGTTTTGTCTGGGCTCACTATCTCCCACACAAATTATATATAATTCATCAACGAACCAATATCACGGTTCGGCTTACACGTATTTTAAACCCGCCAAATCACATTATTCTTTTTACTCCTCTCTCTCTATCACCCCCTTCCCTTGAAGTTCTTTCACTCTCAGTCACGCGCTAAAACCCGTTTTTTCCTTTCTATTTCATTCTCCATCTCTTCTGCCCAAATTATTCCAAAGTAGAGGGACATACTTTTGTTCGTTTCACAATTTCTATTGTTAGGTTTGTTTGGTAGATTATCAATTAAATTTTTAGGATGTAAATTTTTGGATGGTTATTATTGACGTAGATTCTTAATTGATGTAATTGGATTTTCTTAGTTTGGGTGTAGTTTTGATCTCGTTGATGTAGTTTTCATATCTTATTTTGATGTAGCTTATCTAAGTTGATCTGTAGCTTGATGACTAATTGAACGGAGGGTTTGCATAGGTTGATTCAGTTTGAATCTTTTCTCGTTCACTTCTTAATTAATTGCTTAATACTACTAATATTATATATTATAATATATATTATCATATATTATTAACATCTTTATATAATATATTATATATTATATATATTTTATATGAGTATATATAATTATTATATATATATATATATATATATATTATATACATCATATATATATATATATATATAAATATATATATTATATATTATATAATAATTATAAATATATATATAATATATATATGTATTATATAATATATATATATAATATGTAATATTATAATATATGTAGTATTGATATATATATATAGTGTATATATATTTGGCACCATTGAACTGGAGAAGGTTCCCGTTTTTTAAAGTACTTTTTGAAGTTACGTTGAGACTTAGGTTGATTTACTTGATCTAGTTGCGCCCTGTATTTTTTGAAATTTTGCCATGAAAAGGTTAAAGAGGAAATTTCAAATTTGGAATTCATTGTAGAACTGCTGGCCGCTACAGTGACACAACTCGGTAGAGCGTGATCGAATATCCATGAGTCAAAGATACGGGTTCGATTCGATTAAACTTCCGGGTAAAAATTACCTAGAGTTGTTCCCCTCCTAGAATGGAGTACTGCCCGTTAGATGTAAACAATAAAAAGATGGTAATAGAAAAATAATTTAAATAATTAATATTATATTATATTATTCGATATTATTATTATTATATTAATATTATTATTATTATTAATTATTATATTATTATTATATTTTAATATTATTATAATTATTTATAATTATTATTATGATATTTTATATTATAGTATATTTTATTATTATATTATTTATACATTTTATTATATTATTTTATTATATTATATATTAATTAAATTAGTATTAATTATATTCTTTTTTATAATAGTAATTATTATTATTATTATATTATTATTATTATGATTTAATCATTATTATGTTCATTATTATTATAATTTTTTATTATTATATTCTAAATATATTTATTCTATTATATTAATTATTATATATTACTATATTATTATTTAATTATTATTATTTTATTATTATTATTATTTTTATTATTATTATTATTATTATTATATTATTATTATTATTATTATTACATTTCTTATTTTACTTTCATAGCAAATTATTATTTTCTTTGTTTTTCTATTATTATTATTATTATTATATTTATTATATTATATTATTTTATATTAATTATCAGATATTATTTTATTATTATTAATATATTATTATGATTATTTAGATATTATATTATTATTATTATTATTTTATTATTATTACTAATTCTATTTTTAAGGACTATTTAGATGAAGAAACTTGAATATATTTTCTTAAAATGTTATTATTATATAATTTATTATATATTATATTATATTATTATTATAATTATTTATTATTATTATTAATATTATTATTATTATATATTTATTATGTACAAAAGATAAAATCAATAATCAAACATTAACTATTTTTTTCAAAGTATTTGCAATAACTTGAGTACTGAATGCGGGATCCGGCTAAAAATCTGGTCCAGAACTCGCCCCTGAAAAGTGGACTCGGTACATGCAATAAATATATATATATAAATATAAATATATATTATATATACTATATTATATATATATATATATAATAATATATAATATATAAATATATATATAATATATATATATATAAATATATATAATATATATATACTAAATATATTAATATAATATATATATATTAATATATATATATAATAATATATATAATAATATATAATATAAATAATATAATATCATATATAAATAATATAAAATATATAATATATATTTTTATACAGTTAACCACCACTCACTCGGGCCGAAGCCCTTTAATTAGGGCTGGAACCATTAAACATTAAATAAACCATCCCAATCCCACAAATATATTTATAATATAAAAATATAATAAATATATATATTTATAATAATATAAATTATTTAAATATATTATATATATTAATTTTTATATATATTTATAATATATATATAATAATATATTTATATAATAATATAATATCTTATATATATAATCATATTATTATAGTTATATGAGAATATATTTATGGATTGGTATCCGGATGTTCAAAATTTGACCGTTTTGCGACGGAGCGGATGCGGATGCGATCTTTAAAGAAGAGGAGAGAGAGCGATTCGGAGCGGATCATAAAGTAGAATTGCCGATGGCGGATGCCGATGCGGATGTATTAGTCTTTAATTTTGAATTTTAAAATAATATAAAATATATTTATGAAATATATATTATATATATATATCTATATATATATATATATATAATATCACAATAACTATTAATATAATAATATATAAAAATATTAAATATATAAGTAAAAATAAGTAATAATATATATAATATATACATTAAATAATATACATATATAATTATATACTAATCTAATAATAAAAAATATAGTGATTCATATATACTAATATATATATCTATATATATATCAGAAGTATATAGTATATAACATAATAAAATATAATAAAATATATAATATATATCAATATATTGATATATATATTTAATTTACTAATATATATTATATATTATTTTATAAAATAATCTTACATATATAAATATAAGGATGAGTAGTATAATAATACCTATAGATAATAAAATAGTAAATAATATATAATAAATTATTATTTTACATGCTTCACTATTACACGCGCACATCACCGAACAAATACTAATTGGCAGGCCCTATTCAGGGGAGGGGGTGTAGCACACAAAATTTCATCCCTGCTACGCGCAAATTAAAACGCAGATGAGTTCAGACGCAGGCTTAAAGAAGTGAGGGAGATAAATTCAGCAGGAGGAAACACAGAAGATGACTGCAATGAATTCACACAAAACAGAGGGTTGCAAGTGAAAGAAGAAGCACCGCAGCGAACTAGCCTGGATACCAATATCTACACAAAACTCGTGCACAGACACAGTACCCCTTGTTGCTACAAGAGCGTCGTAAAGGTGGTTGAGCGTGAGTGGTCATAGTCCCTCCAGAACACTCACTGTCGCTGCGGTTACTAAAAAAAGAGAAACGAGCTACCACATTCGCGCCGCAAAGATAGAGGGTCAAGTCACCTGGAAAGTACAGACAGTTTTTGCCCTTTGAACCTATTCAAAAGCCGGTGAAACCAGACAGAGCCTCACCCCAGATATGAGAACAGACTCCATACAAGGGCGGATATGAAGACCTCTTGTATACGCTGGAGTAACTGAGAAGAACGAAAAAAAGTCTCGCAGTCAACAGAACTCCAGTTTCTATGAGCCGCCCTATGCAACCGTGTGTATGTGAAGGTTCCGAGACTTTTTTTGTTTATGTTAAGGCAGAGGAATGTTTATATGTCAACAGGAGAGAACGAGAGAACCATCGAAATAGATATGATTAGAAGTTAGAAGGGGTTTTAGAGAGGGAGATTTTTGTAGAATGAGTTTTAAAAAATTGAATTTCACAAGTTGAGACGACCCAATCGGAAATTCTGATCAGATCAGCTGAGAATAGAATCGGAAGAGGTAGAACGAGGGCAATATCAAAAGTGAAAAAGAAAGAATAGATTGAAATGATTTGAAAAAGAGCGAAACGGATCGAGTCCATTCTCAGGAGTATGAATACGAGTAGGATGTGCAGCGTAAGATCATATGAAAATGTAAAGAATAGTAAAGTAGAGTATATATATAGTACCTTAGGACATCACTATTTGACATGACAAAAAAAGAAGAATTCGCTTTCCCATCAAACCATGGAGTGACCTAAGATGCGAAAAACCATAAATTTGTTAGTATGGAAAGTATATCGCCAGTAGACAGCTTGAACGCCGAAAGCCGTACGGCGACGAATTAAGAAAGAATGTGATTCCAGATGCCTAAGAAGTGAGGAGTAGAAAGGGTTAAAGATCTTAGATAGAATAACAAGTGAGAAGTAGCTTATAGGGCGATATTTAGAACGATCAGAGCGGCTTCCATTATTTCTGGAATCAGTGTGGAACATGTGCCTCTTCAACACTGAGGGAAAGTGCTAGTATTGAGACATAAGAGAAAATAGTTGAAAACAGGCGGGGTCAGCACCTAAGCACACTCACTCCACACCGGGATCGAAGCCATGCCGATGCCCAACCCGCCTTCCTTAACGTTTCATAAATCTCAAGGAGCCCATGCACCTGATCAAGTGTGATCTCAGGAAGGAACATAGGAAACCTGAGAGGAGAAGGAGGGGGGAGGAGGATAGAATCATTCAGGGTTGAGTTAGAAGAAAATCGGAAGGCGGAAGAGATTGGCCTTTCAGTTGGAGAGTTAGCACAGAGCATCAGCATCGAATAAGAAGAGGAAAGATAGATTTTACAGAAGTTTGTTAGAGATGTTTTTGGCAAGACGCAAAGATTTGTCAGTAGGAGAACCAGAAGGTTAGCGCACTTCCTTTTGATGAAACCCCGCTTTGCTCGTCGAAGAGTACCCTGCAAACGATTTACATATATATATAAATACTATATAATATATATATATATATATATATACACTAATATATAAATATATATTGATATAATAATTAATATAATAGATTATAATAATATAAAGTATATATATCATAATAGAAATATTAATTAATATTATAGTGACGTTTAGGAGCCGGAGCGGTAGCCGGAGCCGGAGCCGGGGAAGCGCGTGGCTGCAAGGTTTTGGGTGGAGCCTGGAGCCGGAGCGGAGGCGAAACTTTTTTGAGGGGGCTGGAGCCGGAGCCGAGTCGAGGCGAATATCTTTTGGGGGGCTGGAACCGGACCGATCGGAGGCGGAAATTCGGAAGGTACTTGGAGCCGGAGCCGAAAGTCAGAGCGCAAAGAAAAGACTCTATTTCCGCACGTTACAGAAATTAAGTAATTATTTATTTTATCACTACATGGTTTAATATCATTATATAATAACAATATATTAATATATATATATAATAATATAATATAATATATATATCCTGTTAATATTATATAGTATATATATATTATATATAAATAATATATATATATATATATATAATTATATATAGTATTAATAAAATAATATTATATAATATATATAGGAGATATATTATATATATTATATAGTAATATATATATATATATAGTATATTATAGTTAGATATATATATATACCATTTATATATATACATACATCAAATATATCTATATATATAAATATAAATTACACTGATCACTAAACATTTTATATATATATTATATATAATATATATATATAATATATCTATATTATATATTTATATACTATATTGAAATAGCCTAATTGGAAAGATCACCTCCAATCCTTGTTAGGGTCTATGTGGGAACATTTGGAGTTAAAAAGTGTTTTTCTGGGATTAGCAGATACTATATAATAGATATAGCTATATATATATAATTATATATAATATATATACTTATAATATAATATATATAAAGATTATAACTAAATTATAGAGTGAAATTGAATACTAATTTATATGATATATATATATTCTCTTTTTTCAAGAAATATGGTTTATGTTTATTTTTATGGGTTACAAAAACTAAAAAGGTCTATACTATCTATAGTAATTTAATTATTAAGTTTATATCTTTAGAAAAATCAGTCAACTATAACAAAAGCGAAAACACCATTCATGTACTCCTGGAATATTTATTCTCTCTGAAGATAGAGAAAGTACTTACATTGGTCAAATCAAGATGAGTAGCACAAAGTTATTTGAAACAGTTAGTCGGTATCTATTCGATGCATATTTAAAGATTATATCCAAACCATCCCATGTTACTTATGGAGGCCACAAAATACTTTCTCTGGATCCTTTAAATTAATGCGACACATTTAAAGATCGCTCAACCAAACATTGCTGGAGATGTAAAAAGAAGGTGAAAAAAAGCATGTCAGGATGAAACCTTATTTTTGAAAACTCAATACAAAGCTAGAATAACTCTTTATTTCATTAGTTATGAATGAACTTGTTCTGTCTAGTCTTAATGGAAAATTCATTAGGATTTTTCGCTATGAGCAGGATTAAAGCACTAGTGGATGACTGATGACTCTCGAAACCTGGAAATTCCGCTTTTAGAAACCGGGAAAATATTAGAAAAACAGTTTCACGAAAGAAGCGGTAACAAAAAATATCTTATAAAATTGCTTAATAGGGACCGCTCTTCATTTAAAAAATGGATGCTTCTGAACCAAGGCAAAGCTAAATATTTTTGCTACTAATACAGATATGTGGCGTAGATAAAAATCAGAGATAATAATAATACGTCTACGCAGTAAAGAATACCAAAATTACTTCCATCACATTTCACTAATATATTCCGAGAACTTGTTTTGACGTTTTACAATAGAATTCGAAAAATAATAAGAGGCAATTATCTAGCTTAGTTACGGATAGCGCATAAACATAATCAGTACGATTGAAAAATTAAATAAGGACATAAAAGATGAGGAACATGAAGCTGGTAAATGTAATATTGATTTAATTGAATGTCAAACGAATAAAAAATATTGTTTTCAGAATGAACTTGATAAAACATGATTAAACATCTTCCGATAATATTAACATTTCACGCCTGAGGTGTGGAGTTCATACTTTATGTAGCAGCGCGTGATTGTCTCCGCATACTCATGCAGTTATCTTATAAGCAAAGCGAAACAAACAGCAAAAGCACGCGAATTTCCCAATATTAGGAAGTTCTAAAACGTCAAGCTCGAAAAGTTTCAATCTTAGATTTCAAGAAGAAAAATGGAGCAAAGTACAGTTCTATCGCTCGAGAAGGCTTTTTGTGCAACTAAACAGACCATATTAAGTATGATGCGTGCCGGTAGCTATCCTGAAATTTCTCTCTCCGAAGTTAGTCGGGACACCAATCGAAACTACAACAAATATCAAATCAGAAAGTTCTTGACTGCAGAATTATTTTATTTTTATAGAGAATGATTTATTCAATCATAAAATTCAATCAGAAAGAAGGAAAGAAGTTAATTGAAAACAAAAATATTTTTGTCGTCCATCTTTGTTGGTCCACATTTCAGTGTCTTCCTCAGAACCGAACTGATTTAAAAGCTACGGAAGTCTTTGTGAACTAGGACTAAAGAATAAATAAATCTATCGGAAAATCTGGGTCGGAAGTCCAGATAGTTCGCAGTTCAGGAACCTCCTTGTGGTAATCTTGTCAGATACAGAGGTAAATCTTGACCAATTGGAAGCATGCAAAAAGCGACTGAAAAAAAGACATTCTTTCCAGTAAAAGACCTTTAACCTAAAAATCCTTTAGAAAAATACATCTCAATGAAAAGAGCATTATATGAATACATAAAATCAACACGGAAATACAAAATTACAGAGTTAATTAAAGAGTGAATCCCTAACTCTATCCTCTTAACAAAATTTCAAAAGATGCGGCTTACACAATTACCAAGCTTTCTCTCCTAGTACAACGTGAATATTGATGAGCTTAGTTTCTCTTTAAAAAGTAATAAAATTGGAATCTTAGGAGATCGCTGAAGGAGGATTTAATTGAGAAGTTTTATTCTTAAGAAAATTGTTATGAATAAATTTATGGTGCAATCTAAGCGCAGTTCAAAAAGAAATTATTTTAAAAATTAGGAAGAATAGGAATAATTATTTTTTTTAATAAAACTTTTTAATAAAATTAAATTATATACGTTCAGGCAGCTCAGTTCAAAAAGGAAAATTTTAAACTTTAAGTGGCTGTAACTTACAATTTTTCTCCACGCTTTTAAAAAAAATAAAAAAAACTTTAGTAAAAATTATTATCCCTTTATGTGAAGGCCAGTTCATCTTCGAAACTTAATTGTATGACTCTTGAAAATACTACTCAAGGTTATTTTTCCTGTATTTCTTCAAAATCTCTATTTAACTATAAAATAGTTTTCCTAAGCTTTTTAATTCTAAGTAACTAAAGATCGTAACAAAGATCAATCAAATCAAAGCCATAAAAAATTTGTAACGAGAGTAATTACATGATTTCATATTGTAAATGGAAAAGAATTATAACTAGAGGTCGGAGCCGGAGCGAGCCGGAGCCGGAGCCCGGAGCCGGAGCCGGAACCGAACAATCTTAAAATGCCGTGCGAGCCGACCGGATCGGAGCCGAGCAATTTTTAATAATGCTGGAGGCGAGCCGCAGTCGGAGCCGGTTATTTTAAAATGCTGAGCGGGAGCCGGAGTCGGAAGCCGGATAATTTTCAGATCCGGAGCCGGAGCCGGGCCGGAGCCGTGACGCCGGAGGCCGGAGTCGAGCGGAAAAAAAATTTGCCGGCTCCGCAGCCCTGTAATATATTATAAATATATATAAATATATATATAGATCTATAAATATTAGTTATACAATATTTTCTAAATTTTATATAGCAGTACATATTTGATAATATTAATATTCTCTATACTATTATATATATATATATATAAATAATATTATAAATAATATATATATATATTATATTATTATATATACTATAATATTAATAAATAGTATATAATATACAGAAATCGAAATTCAAAAGTACAATTATTCCCTAAACTCCCATGATAAAGATGCAAATAATTACTTTTCTATATTCATTTAATCAATATGCAGAAAACATCCGCATACATCCTCATTTTTTCAAAAGAGGAATGCGGATGCGGATGCGATCTTTAATATGCGGAAGTGAGGATGCGGATGTCAATTTATTTGCGGATGTTCCGCAAATGCGGATGCGGTGCGATGCAAGGTCCATGCACTAATATATATAATAGTTATATATATAATATATACTATACAATAGAATATATATATATCTAATAAATATATGATATATATATCATATATATATAATATCTATATATATATATATATAGTAGTACAGTTTGACCTAATTGCTCTAAAAAGAAGGAGTGGACTTTTGAGTTGTTATGTCACTTCAATTTATTACCGTTTTAATAATATATACTATAATATTACTTATCATATTATTACTAATATATATATATATTATATATATCATATATATATATATATATATTAATATTAATATAAATTATAATATATATATATATATAATCATATATATATATAATTATCATATATATATAGTATAACTTATACTATATAATATATTATAATATATTAATGAATATATATTATATATATATATAATAATATATAATAAGATATAAATATATATATTATTATATAATAAATATATATAATATATAAATATATATATATAATATAATTATAATATATAAATATATAATATATTTATTAATATATATATTATAATTATATTTATTATATATAATTAATATATATAAAATAATATTATATATATAATTTAATAAATAATAATAATTATAATATAATATTATATAATAATATATTATAATATATATATATATAATATATAATATTAAAGTATTATAAAATATTTATATAATATATAAATTTATTATTATAATATATATATAATATATATATATATATAATTGTCATCAATTGCTGACGCGTAAGTAACCCCTTAACCAACCCCTGTACCCTTAGCTTCCATATTATATATAATATGTATAATTTATATATAATATATATATTAATATATATATTATATAATATATTATAATATATAATTAATATATTATATTAATATATACTATATATATTATTCATAAGAGTGGCAACCGTTAATGGAAAGTTAACTCGTTAATTTTTAATCGTACAATAAAGAAAATATTAACGACGTTAATCATTAAAGCGATTTATCGGTAAAGAATGTAGCGAAGTTAAACCGTTAAATCGTTAAATTGTTAACCGGCTTCACAATATGTAGGAATAGTAATAATAGATATTTCTTTTTATTATAAAATACATTAACCAATTAAAATTGATAATTAAGACTCATCAACAAATTTATTTAGGTCTTTGACCTATAAGCAGATGCTATTGCGCTTGCCGAGAATAACTTCCAAAGGAATACCTTATTAATTAATACTCAATACAGGTGTCCGTAAAAGATTTTCCCAGGTTCAACTGACTTTAATTATAACAGCATGAATATACAATGATCCATTATCACAATCATACATAATAAGTGAATGAGATAAAGTTGCATAGTTCGAATATGCACGCGCCAGTAACGAGTCCTGATAGTACATATCGCCATGCGCGCATTCAATAGTAGTCTTCCTAGTGGCGTGCGCCACATACTTGATAATTGGCGATCCCTAGAGCGTAAAGCTTTCTGTGTCTTACAATTTGCTAAGTGTGAATCTGAATTACGATCAACGTGCGTATCGTTTACGGTTTCAATGTGACCTCCATGTTTCAAAAACATTCGCTGAGGGTATAGGCATATTGCAACTAATGGATGCTTTGAAGCAAAAGTACAGGACGGCCCAAAGTGACTGTACAGTGTACAGGATGTGGACCGTATCAGGGTCTCGTTTCTTCATAGTCCTAAGAAATCCGTTCCGAGAGCAAGTCACGAACTGAAGGTGCCAAAAACGACGGTGTGAAGGTGTTAAGGAAACGTTTACACATGCGTGCATACCGGTTGCAATTTTGTACATGCCTTAAAGCCCGACGACTAGGTTCTACGGTTTACCCTTTGCCTGTGCAGAGTTAGGTCGAGACGATGACCTTCTTGATCGTGTAGTGTTTAAGTCCACCTTTCATATCAGGGGTAAGGTGAATGCCCATAAGGTCCGTATCTGGGGTCTGAAAATCCGCATGAACTTGTAGACGAACGTGATTCCCCAAAGGTTAACTTTTTGCGCCATATCCCGACGCCAGGTCTACCGACCTTTCTTTTTCGCAGAAGCAACCGTACAGGGTCACCTATCTTGATAGTTACAACAAAAGCTCTTTCACAATTAATTAGAGATGAAGCGTAAACTTTATATGGCAAGCAAAATGGAGCCCCCTCCACATTGGATCACATAGTGCGAGCGGGTTGAACGACTACTCATAGATCGTTGGGTGGTCATAATGGTCAGGAGACAGAGCTCTATATTATCTGGCCCCCCGGTCCCCGGACTTAACGTCCATGCGATTTCTTACTATGGGGCTGCCCAATTATAAGCAGAGTTGAAACGCAGAAGAACATGCCGTCCTCCATACTCCGGACTGTTAACCAATGTTTGGAGGAATTGGATTATCGGCCTGAATGTATCCCTATAACGAAGGGGCACATATTAACATATGAGGAAAAACCTGTCAATACCTTCATTGATTAGTATATGAGATATTGTATGTTACGCTGTTATATAAAAGCATTGAAGCTGGGACACTTCTTTTACGGACATCCCGAGTATATATTATGTGAAATAATAGATAATGTCAACTTAGAAATTTAATACCAATATGTATAATTAAATAAAGTACAACGCTTATGAGGCCTAGTTCTTATATTTTCACTACGCAAAGAAGCAAGTTTCAAGTAACGAACGAAAGAGTTAATGACTCATTGAACGGGCACAGTCACTATCCTTTCTTCACGAAGCATTAAAATTATCAATATTCAAGCAAAAGAAAAACGTCAAACAATTTTAAACGGGATAATAACCGTGTAAAGAGAAGTTGTTGAAATGTTTTGAAGGAAAATTTGAAATTTTTGGAAAATAAGAAACATCGAAAGGAATCTAATACAATTAAAAATCTGATAAGAAAATATTTTATAAACTCGTTAAATTAAAAGTAATGATAACGGATGTAGGGGTAAAAATTAACTCGTAATAGTTCCGTTACTTCTTTCGAAATTAACGAAAGCGGTAAAAGTTAACGCGAAAAAATAACGAGTTAATTAAAGGATTAACGCTTTATTCCTATAAAACTCTCTTTGTAAAATATTATATATTATATAATATATATATATAAATATATATATATATATATATATATATATATATATAATATATATATATTAATAATAAATATATAATTATATATATATTAATATATATATATATATAAAATATATATATATATATAATATATATATATAAATATATATATATATAATATATATATAATATATATATATAATATATGATATATCTATATATAAATTATATATATAATATATATATATATATATATATATATATATATATATATATATATATATTAATATATATAATATAATATTATATATATAATATAATATATATATATATATAAATTTATATAATATATATATATAATTATATATATAATATAAATAATAATATATAATATAAATATATATAATTATATATATATATATATTATATAATATATATATAATACAATCCTCCCTTCAGTTCCCTCAGATGAGTTGTAGGTTGTGTAACATGCACGGAAATAGGATAATTAGGTAGAAAAGCATAAAACCCTTAAGTGACAGCTCGTCGCAGTCAAAAAGAAGTCACACTAGGAATTCACATAACTTCAACGGACCCCTCACTTTGGTTTCTCGCCAATGTAGGTTCATCCCTTGGGCCAAGACCACAACCATACCCCTCACCAAACTCTGCCATTCACTCCTATTACGCACCTTTCTTTTCGTCTCCGCCAAATTCATATTCTTTTCATTCAGAAATTCCTTTTCTGACTCAATATACTTGTTCTTCAATCTCACTGTCGGTTGATTCCCAGTACACTCAACACTATACATGCTCTTAATCAACCGACTATCATCCATCCTTTTCATATGTCCAAATCATCTTAATACACTTGTTTATTCTCTTATTTACTCCTTTTTTTTACACCACACAACTCCCTAATACGTTTCTTCCTCCTTTTGTCAATTTTTTTCACCCCAAACAAGCCCCTTAGATTACTTATCCATCCCAACAGATTGTACTTTAGATCTATACCTCTTATTTCACGCCATAGTTTCACAACTCTAAATTAACACAGGTAACAACATACTCATGCAAAACCCTATCGCACTCAAGACTTAGTTAGTTCCTTTGTATTTACTAAGGATTTCATTGCATCAGCCACCTTCCTACTATAAACAACTTTTCTGCTACGTTCTGAATTATCCGTTCCCTTTTCATTAAAACGTGTAGCCTAAATCTTTGAACTCAGATACTTGTTCCAACTGCTCACCATCCAACAGGATTTCAGCACCGCGAACTCTTCTCACTCTCTGCCATCACCTTACTCTTATCTATATTTACTTTCAAACTCCTACCGAACCACTATGCCAAACCCCTATGCCAATCCTCTCAAATTTTCTTCAGATTTGCCACACTAAACTAGATCATCGGCGTACAATAATCAAGACAAACTCTACTTTCTCCCATTCTCCGTCAGTCTAACACCTTTCCCTACCAACACTACCTCTAATTCTTTCATCACCAGATCCATATACAAATTAAATAGCCAATCAGACATAACACATCCCTGCTTCACCTCGCTTTTAATATTAAAATGTTCACTTCCAGCTCCAATTATTTTTACACATGCTTTACTATCAACATACATACTTTGATTCCATTCGGAAACCTACCACCAACATCACATATCACTAACACCTGCCACAGAGCTTCCCTATTAATTCTGTCATGTCATACGCTTGCTGCAAGTCCATTATACCTAAATACAATTTCTTCTTCTTCTCTCTCATTTTCTCAGTCATTTATTTCAATGTGAAAATTTGATCCACACATCCTCTACCACTTTTAAATACACCTTGTTCTTCGCCAAGTACTCCTTCAGTTACTCGACGCACTCTTTCAACAAAAATACCAGCATATATCTTCCCTACAACACTCAATAAACTAATTCTCCTAAGGCTCCTGCAGTTCCCCTTATCTCCCTTACCCTTACATAAGGGTATTAAAACTGCTCTCCTCCAATCCTTTGGAACTATGTACTCCATAAACGCTTTGTTGCACAACTTCCATATCCAGTCAGTCACAATCTCGCCTCCATTCTTGATCATTTAACCAGTAATTTCATCTACTTTCTCACGCTACCTATTGCCTCCTCAATACTAATTACCTCGTCCCCAAAATACCTATTTCTTCCACACTCTCCTCACATCCATTTCATAGGTCACGACAGTACCATCCCTATTCATTATTTTATGAAGATTCCCGATTCCCATTAAGGCCTTTTTTAACCTTTCGTACCTCCTTACAAAAGAGGTTCCTATTCCCTTGTAAGTCCCCATTCATCCTCCTTTTAAACTGTTCATTTATCTATTTTTTCCTCCTATGTATGCAACATTAAGTCTTCCTTTTTTCTCCTTATATATATTTTTATACACCTTTATAGACCTCAACACTCAAAAACTCATCTTTTTTACTTGCTACTGACATTTTTACTTCTTACTTTAGCACATCTATATACTTTTCTTGCACAACTAATAAAGGCTTCCTTCATTTGCGTTCAGATTTGTTCAGTTTCATCATCATAAAATACCAAAATATCAGCAAAACAAACTACCCACTCAAAAAAAAACATACACAAACTACAAAAAAGAAGACTGGATACTTTTCACCAACCATATAGAAAACAACATACATTCCTTAAATATCACTAACACATCAACACTTAACAAAGCCATATAAAATTTCACTTCTCTAATTCAAAACGCAGCTAACAAAGCCATCGACAGAGGATACATAAAAAAATACAACCCTACCCTAACACCTGAAATCAATCAACGCAACTCGCTCAGAACAAAAACATCCACATCAATTCAAACGACAACACAGATTAACGCACTAAACACCTAAATTATAAACCTAGCAAACACACGTTCTTCAAACAAATTCCAAACATTCCTCACCAAGAACATCCAACACACGAATAGCACCAGAATGTGGAAAACAGAAAATACACTGAAAAACTCAACCAACAAACAAACACACACTCACGAATCCATCAAAAACCCAAACACACAAAACCCACAAACTGTCAAACAACACGCAAACACTATTGCAACTCACTTCGCAAAGCAAAGTCAAAAACCCACACACCATCAAAACAGGAAAATCATCAAAGCCCTCAAAAAAATAAAACTCAACCACGACCCAACAATAGGAATAACCACAACTGACCTAGAAAGCATAACAAAGGCACTTAAAAATTCACCGGCAACTGGCCCAGACAACATCTCAAACAAACACCTCAAACACCTAGGGAACAGCTTTAACACAATTAGCACAAATATATAACAGCTCCATTAGCCTAAACTTCATTCCCCCTATCTGGAAAAATGCCATCATTACACCCAAATTAAAACCAGGAAAAGAACCCTCTGACCCCCTCATCATATCGCCCCATCTCTCTATTATCAACACTATGCAAACTACTAGTAAAAAAACAAACTAAACAAAATAACTCCACACATCATCAAACACATTCCAACACTGCTTCAAATACAACCGCACTCACAAACATTATACAACCCACAATCAACGGCCTAAACTCAAAACCAACTCATAAAACAATAATCATAGCAATTGACATCAACAAAGCATTCGATACAGTACCTAAACACAACTTGATCTACAAAATAACAAAATCTAACATCCCCACTAACCTAAAGAAATGGATTTCCAACTTTCTATTAGGACGAACAGCACAAATGCAAACAAACAATACAAAATCCAGAACAGTATACATCAACAACGGAGTAACTCAAGGCGCAATACTATCCGCCACACTATTCAACCTATTTACGACCGATCTACTACAACCACAAACAGATTGCACAATCATAACAACCTACGCAGATGACATCACCATAACCACTACACACCAGAACCTAAACACGGCCACAAACCTGACACAACAATACATCAACCAACTTCAAACATGGCTAACAGAAAACAGAATGTCCACCTCCCCAATCAAATCTTCAATTACATTAATTACCACCGACCGCCAACTTGGTGCTACACACCCACAAATCTACCTAAACAACATTGCTTTACCCTTTAGCAAAACTCCCAAAATCCTCGAAGTAACACTTGACACACATCTCACTTTCACAAAACACATAGACAACCTAATCTTATATGCTAACAAGAAACTAAACATTTTAAGAACCATCACTGGCACCGACTTCACAAACAATAAACTAACATCCACTACTATATACAAACAATTCATTCGCCCGACTCTAAACTACGCTTCTCAAATCTTGGGAACAACTACTGACTAAAAACAACATAAAGAAACTCCAAACGACACAAAACGAAAGATCTAAGAATCATAACAGGATGCACATCAACAACACCACAACAACACCTGCACGAAGAAACCAAAATTCTACCCATATACAAACACCTGGACATGATAGGCACACAATTCTTTTCCAAACCCAAACACCCCAACACGCATGCCACATTGCACTCTCTAACCCTAACCTCCACAGACTCAAACAATCTCCTTCTTCACCAGCCCTATATTACAAACAAATCTTGAACATCATTCCACCACCACCAAGCATCACAACATACACCAAAAAATCCACACGACACTTAACAGAAAACTAACAACATTTTAAATAAACACCCACCAGAAATAGCACCAGAATTCAACTCACTATCAAGAACTAGTCAGTCATCCTTGGCAAAGTTAAGATGCGGCCATCACCCTAAATTACAATACTACAAACACAGATTCAACCTTAACCAAACCATCACAAACATCTGTCAAAACTGTAAGCAGGTTCCGGAGGATACATCTCACTTCCTTCTCTGCGGCTTAAATAATTCTTAACATAGAACAACGTGGAATATAACATTCCTAGAGGATCTCTGGAGGAGACCGGTTGCGTCGGCGGGGTACCAGAGCTCGGTGTGGCCTCTCCCATGATGGGGTGGTCAGAATATATATATATATATATATATATATATATATATATATATATATATATATATATATATATATATATATATATATATATATATATAATCTATTTATATATATATATATAATATATATATATATAAATATATATATATATATATATATATATATATATATATATATATATATATATTAAGCCAACTGTGTTATATAAATTCTGGGGTCATGTCAATTTTTTCTTACGTTCTTTGGTGAAGTTTTGTTAATAATGAAAAAGTAAAATTTACCCTATGAAAGAGAAAATAAGTTATTCAATATTTACAGTATTGGTGAAGCTCGATAAATTTTTAATTCTTTTCTTTTTAATTTTTATTTATATTTTAAGTTTTTTTAAACAATTTTATTAAATTATTAACTGTATTGGTGCTAAAAAAATGTTCAAGATTGTTTTTCAATATTTTAATTATTGTTATTTATGTTTCTTATGGTATTTAATTACATTACATTAAAACAAAGAGGAATTAAATATTTGTCAACCAGTGTGTGTTATATTCAATAACTACTTGCGGGAGGTAACATAAATCATTATTTTAAGTTACTTGTTTTTATAGAAAGTGAGGTTAGGTTAGGTTAGGTTAGGTTAGGTTAGGTTAGGTTAGGTTAGGTTAGGTTAGGTTAGGTTAGGTTAGGTTAGGTTAGGTTAGGTTAGGTTAGGTTAGGTTGGGTTAGGTTAGGTTGGGTTGTTTGAGTTGGGTTAGGTTAAGTTATATTAGGTTAGGTGGTAAGTAAAGTTACATAGGTTAGATTATGGGGTAGATTAGGTTATATTGCATTAGATTAAGAAAGATTAATTTTGTTAAAAAATAAAATTTAATTTATATCACAGTTTTGTCCTAATGCGCTTCAAATTAATATAATATGCATTGGTGGACAAAACATGACGATGGAAATACATGAAACCTGCTTATCAAAAATGTTGAAAGTACGTGGATTGTTTTTAAGTATAAAGCTAAAAAACAAAAAGGAATGAACAGAAAGTTGATTGATTCATATAATTGCGAGTATTCGTGGTGTAAAAGAAATGAAGGGAAAAATCTATTTGGGAGAATGTTAAAGGGATATTGTAGGGTGCAAACATATATACACCGTATGTATATATATATATATATATATATATATATATATATATATATATATACTATATATATATATATATATATATATATATATATATATATATATATATATATATATATTATATACTATATGCTATATATATATATATAATAACTGTATACATATATATATATATATACATATATACTAATATATAATATATATATACATATATATATATATGTATATACATATATATATATATGTATACATATATATATATATATATATAAATATATAATAATATACAGAAGTATATAATAATATATATAATATACTCTATATATATATATATATAACTAATAATATATATATATATATATATATATATATATATATATATATATATATATATTATTTTTATAAAGAATGTGTTGATATTATAAAACTTCAACTTCCATTAAATATATTACTATTAATTTAAGTAATTTTTTACCATACATTTTATAAATTCAAACTAAGTTGTAAAAATTTAACCTAAAATTTTATGAGTTAAAGAAAAACGTAAATTTATTGACATGAAGAGCAAATTCTGTTTTTCGTTAAATATTAGCAACTGTTATATATATATATATATATATATATATATATATATATATATATATATATATATATATATATATATATATATATATATATATATATATTTTATATATATATATATATATATATATATATTAATTTTTGCTAAATGTTTCTTTTTTTCTTTTGAATCCTTGTTTACTCTTTTTTATATCGATCACAAAATACCAATGGAGGAAGGAGGTAAATAATCTCAAATTAGTATAAATATATTTCAAAAACAAGTTACAATAAATAAATCCCTAACAACTAAATATGCATTCATATATGGAAATATTAAATAATCAATAATGGCGATTAAATATACGCACAAATGCAATATTAAGAATATTAATCATTACTACGGCATAAAATAAAACCTACGAAATATTTACACGTGTATTACTCACATCCTTTGTTTAACTGAACATTTAAATAATTTCAATTAAAATAAGTCTAAAAAAAGTACTTAAGAAATCTTACACTGTGAAGAACTTTAATTCCATCAGCGCAACACTAAGAACATCTCGTATATCTGAGAACGTCTAAATTCGGCGGAATCACCACTGAACAATGTTTAAGGCAATCTCGAATATGTGAGAAACTTCTACACTCAGCGAAAACACTGGAAAATGTCTTAAAAGAATCTCGTATATTGGTAAATTTAAACTTTTAACAAAGCAAGTTATAAAATACTCAACAATCGCACATATTTTTAAAAATAGTAAAAGTGTCACTGAGGCAAAATTAAACTAAATATTATTCCTCTTGTTATTGTTTAAGATTAACAAAGTTTATAAATTATTACACCAAAACTTATACTCACAAACAGCTTGCGCTGTGAAAAGGCTGGCTCGTCTCGAGTCAATACTTCAGATTTGGCAACCCATATTTTCTTTTTTTTCGTTTTCTTTCATCGGCTCGGAATTAGATCAATTGTTCGAGGTAAAGTTTGACAAGTCCAACTGAAAGGTTTCTTCACTCAAATTATTCAAATAGGAACACACAATCATCCAATCTTCTACTTGAAGTGGAATTTCCAAATTATTGTTTCATTACGTCTCATCGGGGAGTTTAGTGTCGACATCAACCAACCACCTCTAGTTCTGGTCCCAACTGGTCCCAACTGGTCCCCTATAATATCAAATAATAACTTTACATAATAAAAATCTTTTCTCTTTACAAAAAATAGAAACTTAAAATAATTATACAATTTTTTGCTCACCGAATTCTTCGGGTTTTCTTACTTCCATTTAACCATAACTTAAGTTTCCTCTTGATTTTCGGTCTTCAACTTCTTACATTGTTCCTTCCTTGAGACGTCTAAGCGATCTGATCCTTTTTCATAACACTATCCTTAATCTTACCTTTGCTTCTTCTTCTTCTTACTATTCTTCTTTTAGATAGTTATCATTCCCATAACAATATATATATATATATATATATATATATATATATATATATATATATATATATATATATATATATATATATATATATATATATATATATATATATATATATATATATATATATAAGGAATGGAAACATCCGCATCCGCGGATGTGCAACATTAAATATCCGCGGATGTGAAAAATTAATCTGCATTAAAGGATATTAAAAATTTGACATCCGATACATCATTAATATATATATATATATATATATATATATATATATACTGCTATATATATATATATATATATATATATATATATATATATATATATATATATATATATATCAGTAGGAGGGCCTTATTGAAAAGATTAGAAGGAATCAGTTAAGAAAAATAATTTAAATTACAAGTTAAATAAATATATATTCTTGAGCTTTCGTTCCTAAGCTGGAACCTCCTTCAGAAGAAGTATATTATAAACTAACATGAAAAAAGTAAAAACTATTTAGTTATGTAATATTTTAAAGATTGGATAATTTAATTTTTTAAACGTGCTCAGAATATTATTTTGCATTGTGTCTATGTTATAATCACCTTTTTTGTTTATTGAAATTATTTGAATTGATGATGCAGAAGAAGGATTCAATGAATTTTTGTTTTTGTAGATTTTGTACATGTAAAATAGGTGTCATTTGGTTAATGTTAATGGAATGATTATAGGTAGAGCGATGGAGTGTCAGGGAAGAATTTTGATTGTCGTGTAGAAGGTCATGTTTGTGTTGATAAAGGCGGCGTGTAAGATCATGGGTTTCACCTAGGGACCGACCGGGGCCCCGGCCCCGGCCCCAGCCCCGGCCAAAAATCAGGAAAAACCGGGGTTTTCTACCGGGGTTAACTGTAAATTTACACTAAATAATAGAGGGTTAAATCAAACAAAATAAAAAAATATATTTTAATTCCATTACTTCTTTGTTATAAATTGATGCAAAATATATAAACATACCTAAATATAAATTTTTTTTTGGTATTTACTATGATTTCAAATTAAAATTGAGGCCAAATTATAATTTTTCCGAGATTTTAACATAAAAATATTTGAAATTTGATATATCAAACGAATTCTGAAAAGGAAATAAATATAATTGTTCAAATATTAATGTATTTATTTATTTAAAGTAAATATCTTCAAGAAAATCAAACATTCCGAAATCTCTTTTCAAATTATTTATTTAATAATAATATTATATATATATATATATATATATATATATATATATATATATATATATATATATATATATATATATATATATATATATATATATATATATATAATAATCTTATATATATATAAAAATATATATATATATAAATATATATATATATATATAACTATATACTATTCTTTATATATATTAATATATATATATATATATATATATATAACTGCTACTATATATATATATATATATATATATATATATATATATATAATATATATATATATATATATATATATATAACTCTATAACTCTATATATACCTATATATATATATATATAGGATAATCACCCTAGGTACGTAAAATAATACTTTAATAAAACATCACAGATAAAATTATGAAATATAAACAAAACAAAGTAACCATTAGCTTTAGCCTAAGACAATCAAAGGCCTCTGTCCGAGAATGACAAGAATATACAAAAAATAAAAAAGATAAATATGAAAAATATTGTTTAATTTAATTTGGCCGTCCCTCTATCTTCACATCATAAGGCATCTGAATTTAGGGTATAGAATTTTGAATAATGTCAAGGCTCACTTCACCCGGTATTTTATTAAATTATCAGTATTGTATATATATGACGATTCAATTTTTTTCCTCTTCATAAATTTCAATTTAGAAACGGAATTTATATTGATTTTTATGGTCGTGCAGAGTTCGATGGACTGTTAAAGCTGAATTAGGAGAGTCTTTGATAAGATCATGTTTATGTTGTTGCTCGTCTGGGTAGATCATTAGCCTCACCGATGTAAACAGATGGACAGTCATAGCAGAATTTATAAATGCATTGCGTTTGATAAGTATTAATTTTAGGGGTTTTAAAAACTTTTTGGGAATTGTATTACTTTTATAAAGCGAATATTTTGGGGAAGATGTTCTTTTAGTTGATGATTTAAATTATAAGAATGGGAAGATAAAAAAATTATTGTGTGAGGAATGGGAGGGTTACTATTATAAATTTTTGTTTGGCTTTGCGAAATGCTAATTAATAACATAAGGAGGATATTTTAGTTTGATGAGAAAAAGAAATTGAGTTTCTGTTGAGAGAGATTAGGAGGAGAGCAAACTCAAAGGGCTCTCTAAGATAGAAGGCAGTTAGTGTAGCTAATTTTGTGTTATATGTGAGTCGAAAACCAATGTGTATAGAAGAGGAAGAAGTGGGTTTTCTGCAGAGAGCTGAAAGGATAGATGTGGAGAGTTTTTCCATGTATGAAATTAAAGTATCAAGAAAAAGTAGAGAGAAGAGTTAATAGGTAATTCATGTGTGAAGGAGATAGATTGATGAATGTGATTGATATGTTGTAAAATGAAATTTATGATGTCATTTGGAAGTGCGCAGAACACGTCGTCCACATAACGAAGCCATATGGCATTAGAAAGAGAAGGGTGATGAATAATGTAGTGGTGTTCAAAGAGTTCCATAAAGTGGCAGATAAGGGAGAACCCATTGAGAGGCCATAAGTTTGTTTGTAAAAAGATTTGTTAAAAGTAAAGAAACTGTGATCAAGTGTGAGAGAAATAAGTTGCTTAAGAAAGGAGAAAGGATAATTTAAAGTGATGTTATGTTCTTGAATATAGTTTTCAAGTAAGTTTAGAGTAAATGGGACAGGTAAGGAAGTGAAAAGGTAGGTGACGTCAAAGCTAAGAAATTGGTGTGTGGAAGGATTAAGTGTATGAATATGTTGTATGAAATCTTCTGTATTGATGAGATGGGAAGGTGAAATTTTGCAGATTAATGGTTTTAATTGGGAAGATAACCAGGAAAAAAGTTTATAAGTAGTGCAATTAGTATTGGAAATGATAGGGCGTAAGGGGTGATTAGGCTTGTGAATCTTTGACAAGCTATAGAAGTGGGCAAGATCAGTCATGTACGCCTTATTTTTATTATAAATGTCGAAGACAAAACAGAAAAAAACAGAAATTATATATATATATATATATATATATATATATATATATATATATATATATATATATATATATATATATATATATATATATATATATATATATATATATATATATATATATATATATATTTATTTATATATATATATATATATATATATATATTTATATATATATATATATATATATATATATATATATATATATATATATATATATATATATATATTTATATATATATATATATATATATATATATATATATATATATATATCTATATATAAATATATATATATATATATATATATATATATATATATATATATATATATATATATATATATATATATAATAACAACATATATATATATATATATATATATATATATATATATATATATATATATATATTTAATACAACTTATTCTTCTAGCAAATCAATTATTTTCTAAAAATTTCTTTCAAAAATATTTATTTAATTTAATTAATTAAATGTATTCTTTTATAATTAAAATTATTAATTAATTGAAATTATGTTAATTTTCTTCCCTTTAAGAATTTCAGTGTTTTTGACTTATTTCTAATTTTAGCTAACCACGGCCCCGGCCCCGCTGACGGCCCCGACCCGGCCCCGGCTAAATTAGAGCGGCCCGGCCCCAGCCCCGGCCCCGGCAAAAATTCCCGCCCCGGTCGGTCCCTAGTTTCACCAATGTAAAGGAGTTACAATCCTTGCAGGGAATTTTGTAAACACACTGGGAGAGTACCGCTTGAGGGATGGGTTGATAAATGTATGGCTTAAGGGTTTTTTAAGAGGGAGGATATCAGAGGAAGTGAAATGTAAAGTTTTGGAAAAATATTTAATGTGGTTAAGAGGAAATTGAGGTAGAGGAAGGAAGAGTTAGACATTAACTATATATATAATAATATATATATACCATATATATATATATATATATATATATATATATATATATATATATATAACTATAAATATATATATATATATATATATACCTATATATATATATATATATATATATATATATATATAAAAGTGATATATTAATTAATTAACTGATTCCTTCTAATCTTTTCAATAAGGCCCTCCTACTGATAAATATTTACTCTAGCGATCATTGCTTAAACTACAAATATATATATATATATATATATATATATATATATATATATATATATATATATATATATATATATACTATTTATATATATATATATATATATATGCCTTAGCAACAACAACAACTAATATGCTCTTAACAACAGCATATATATATATATATATAACAATAATATATATATATATATATATATAACTCTTAACATAAATATATCTTCTTACTTATATATATATATATGCGATATATATATATATATATATATATATAACTTATATATATATAATATATATATATATATATATATATATATATATATATATATATATATATATATTTCATATATATATATATATATATATATATATATATATATATATATATATATATATATATATATATATATATATATATATATATATATATATATATATATATATATATAATACTCTTCTTCTTTGCTAGTTCTAGCTAACTATATATACTATATATATATATATATATATATATATATATAATAACTATGTATATAATAATAATATATATATATATATATATATATATATAGTGAGCGTATGTGTATGTGTGTGTGCGTATGAGAACTCGTGAAACAAAAAACACAATTACTCTAAAACATTTTTCCTTGTAGTTATACGTTAAAATCCATTGTGATGACTAACATACGTTATATACCTTCATTAGTTATGCATTGACAAAAGTGTGCGTGAGTTGTACTCTCTCACTCTCTCTAAGCATTTATTATTCTTTATTATTATTAGCTTTATTATCAGCGCAATTATAATGCTTCTATAGTTAATAAGTGAAGTCACGAAGAAACAATTCATGCTCGAGTTACGCAATCAATAAGAAATTTTCTTTTTCATATGCAACAGTTTACGTATTTCTTACATGTGTTGGACTTAATCATGGAGTAGGCGTTTCTTTTATGGGTTTTATATATCTTCCGGTCGAGTTTATTTTATAATAAAGTTTTCGTGATGTTATCGAGGCTTTGTTGAAAGGTGGAAGGTCTACGAGGCAGTGTATTTTGTGAAAGAGATAAAAATAATATAAAAACATTATAAGAAGCAATAACGGATTTGACATGTTGTTATTAAAAGAAAATTTTCAGTATATTTTAATATAGATATTAAAACATTTTTAAATAATGGGTGTTCGTTTTTCATTTATGCAAAAAACATTTCTGTTTATCACCTTTGGATTTACCCTTTTATTATTTGATATTGTTTTCAATGATAAAGGTAAGATATTGACTTTAAAATTTATGTAAATTTTAAGAAAAATATAAACTTTATTTGTTTATATACTCTGAATATATTAAATGTGAGAATGTTTTATTACACTTGTTTTCCTGTTTCAATTTTTTTTTCTTTAAACTTATTTTTACACATTATTTTCTGCTCCCTCACCTTCCTCTCCTCCTCAGGCTTGTGAGAGAGATTTGTAAGCCTTATTCTAATGTAGTCATGAGAAACCATAGCAATAAAAGACCCACCCACACCTGTATGGTGATTCCACATTCATCATTGCCTGAGTAACAAGATATTGTATTGATTATTACATTATATTTGATTTAAAATACATTATATATGACATTTATTATTGAAATTTAATTGAAGATCATTTATAAAAAGTTGATATCATTTTTGTTTGTAAATTAAAACATTTTTTACTCGGTAAAATTGTAGTTTCTAAAATGAAACTGTTGACATAGAATGATTAGAGCGATTTTCTTATCAGAGATAACAAAAATAATAATAATAATAATAATAATAATAATAATAATAATAATAATAATAATAATAATAATAATAATAATAATAATAATAATAATAATAATAATGATAATAATAATGATAATAATAATGATAATAATAATAATAATAATAATAATAATAATAATAATAATAATAATAATAATAATAATAATAATAATAATAATAATAATACTAATAATAATAATAATAATAATAATAATAATAATAATAATAATAATAATAATAAGTGAATTCTACTGCTAATACTACAACTACTATTGCTACAAATAATAATAATAATAATAATAATAATAATAATAATAATAACAACAATACAACTACTATTGCTAATAATAATAATAATAATAATAATAATAATAATAATAATAATAATAATAATAATAATAATAATAATAATAATAATAATAATAATAATAATAATAATAATAATAATAATAATAATAATGATAATAATAATAATAATAATAAAGCAGACTTGTTATTTTACAGGTATATATTGTCCCTTTCTGTTTTTATTATATTTTTCACTATTGTTAGAAAATAGTGACAAGAATAAATTCCATTGGTAAAAAATTAGTTTTAGAATTAATAAGTATTAACAAACACATTAATAATCGAATGATAAATAACATTAAATTTGTAAAAACGTTTCCATACTCTCATCGATGATTTATCTGATTCAGTGGGAGAAAATAGGGGATGGGGTAGATCCACTGTAAGGAAATGGGGTTTGGGGGATTTAAAACTAAACAATACCCTTCGTCTTACCTGTTACCATTTTATGAGTGCATTGCAAACGGAGTACGAAGTTCCCAGTCGGGGAACTTCGTCCCTTCACCGTGTTCCCCTCCCTATATACTTGTAATTCACGAAATTACTTTTTATTTAATATTTAAAAATTTCAAAAACATTACCATTGGAATTTATTTTTTACATCATTCCCTAAGTATAATGAAAAAAAAATTGAAAACAGAAAACAACTCATTCCTATAACATAACAGAACCAATATTGCATACATATCCACATTAGTTTTATTAGCTTTCATTACCGGCCTTCATTCTATTTTCTTATTTCGATAAGAACTTTTAATGTAATAATTTTAAAGGCTAACTAAGTTTAAAATATTTTAAATTGCTAGACAAAAATATAAAAACGCTTACATCCTAATCAGGGTTGTTTTTAATAAAGGTTATTTATTTAATAACAAGCTCTGTGCAATATTCTTCAGTCTTCTTTTCTTATCCAAAATCCACTGACGATACTTAAAAAGAATGGTGTCCATTATGTATGCAATGTTCAATAAATTGAAAACATTTGTCCAACCATCTTGAGTAAGAGTTATGCAAGAATGTGCCAAATCTGGCTAAATGGTTTGAACAGCTTATTCGTTCACTTTGCCCAGTAACTGATTGCTCAACTGTTTGCGACTTCGTTGCTCATAACCAAGTGGTAAGTTTGCGACTTCGTTTCTCGTAACCAAGTGGTAAGTTTCAGAAGTGTAATGAAAAGTTCATTTTCTACAACATTAAGAGTATGTTGCAAGAAAAAACGTATTTCGTTACTTGTAAATCAGATTCTTCTTATTGAAATTTGCTGTAGCTCTTACTACATATTTGTATACGAGCTTCACATTTTATTTGAGGTAGATCACTCGTAGATACAGAGGAGGAAATATGTGCTTTTTCGTCTTCATTCCTTGCAAATTATAAGATGAAACAAATTAATACTATTGTACCAGAATTTAATATTCAATCAATTTTCTACTCTAATGCTCCTAGCACTATGTGTGCTTAGGAATAGCGTCTAATAGTGGTTTCTCTATTGTATTGTTCAATTTGCTTCTTGCGATT
Organism: Trachelipus rathkii; assembly: GCA_015478945.1. Classification (NCBI taxonomy): domain Eukaryota; kingdom Metazoa; phylum Arthropoda; class Malacostraca; order Isopoda; family Trachelipodidae; genus Trachelipus; species Trachelipus rathkii. The sequence continues at coordinate 49,012 of JABUQX010089981.1, forward strand.
TCATTTTTATGAATGGGATTGGACAGTATCAATACTGTCACTTCCCAAAGTTAAGCAATGCATGCACTCTACTTATTTGTGTATCTATAAGAATATTTACCTCAGACCATTTGGGTGCTTTAACCAGGGCACCAGTAGGAACTTAATATATATATATATATATATATATATATATATATATATATATATATATATATATATATATATATATATATATATATATATATATATATATACTATATATAATATATATATATATATATATATATATATATATATATATTCTCTGGTGGCCAAAGGCAAAAGATCTACCAATAATTCTACCCGAGTTGTGGAAATATCTAAGCCAGTGTCCCGATTTACGGAGTTTGTAAGTGTATTCAAGTCGGTTGGGAAAGGGAGTTGAGAAAATATATAAATGGAATTCGTTCCTGACTTTACCAGTGGAGCATATTTAAGATTGAGCATAGCAGTTAAGTCTGGGTTTAGTGAGTTGGACAGAGAAAGGATGAGACTGTGTAGGAAGGCGTGTAGCACGAGTCCTCCTCAATGGAAGAGATATGCGATAAGAGAGTTCCAAAGATCGGTGTCTGTTGTAATAGCGATAGGATAAGGAGAGAGAGAGAGAGAGAGAGAGAGAGAGAGAGAGAGAGAGAGAGAGAGAGAGAGAGAGAGAGAGAGAGTGTTCAGAAGAGCAGTGTCCATTGTAGAGAGAGAGAGGAGAGAGAGAGAGAGAGAGAGAGACATTCAGATAGAGCTTTTGTTCTTGTGTGTGTGTGTGTGTGTGTGTGTGTGTGTGTGTGTGTGTGTGTGTGTGTGTGTGTGTGTGTGTGTGTGTGTGTGAGAGAGAGAGAGAGAGAGAGAGAAAGAAAATTTGGGTATATGTTGGGAGGGTATTATTATGTGTAAGGTAATTGAATTTAATTTTTTTATTGTAGCGAGAAAATCGCCTTGGGATTGTTGTTTTCCTTATCTTGTTTGTATTGCGTATATTATTTGCGTATTTTAAACATTGGATTTTGTTTAAATTTTTTTTTTTTTTATTTATATTTGTATATTGTACATTGCTTCGTGTTTTGTTTATTATTGTATTTAATATTTGCTTTCTTATATGTAAGTTTGTATGTTTATTTTTTATTATTGACGATTGACGATTTAATAGATGATTGACGATTTAATAAAGGACAATTGGTATTTCGATTTCTATTTCTAATTTTTTAATAAACTTACAGAAGTGTGCGTGTGTTATTTTTTTTTTTTTTTTGCTCCTTCAATTTCCCTGCCAGACGACCACACCCATACCTCTACACGTAGTCTCTTTAAAACAGCTACAGAGGAGAGAGAGAGAGAGAGAGAGAGAGAGAGAGAGAGAGAGAGAGAGAGATTCAGAAGAGCATTGTCCATTGAGAGAGAGAGAGAGAGAGAGAGAGAGAGAGAGAGAGAGAGAGAGAGAGAGAGAGAGAGAGAGAGAGAGATGCAACAATTCAACGGGTAGAAAAAGACTGGTGAGAGTAAGTGAGAGGAGAAGAGTTGACTAGACGAAAAGTAATAGACTCCACCTTCTTAAAGAGAGCCTATGTATGTGAGTGGAATTACCCAAGACTATGAAGCATACTCTATACAGGCTCGAATGACACATATACAAAGAGAGTAGAGTAGAGTATAGTAGAGTAGAGTAGAGTAGAGTAGAGTAGAGTAGAGTAGAGTAGAGTAGAGTAAAATAGTAGAGTAGATGGGTAGAGTGAATAATTTGTGAAGGACCATCAGAAAATCCAACATTGTAAGAGCCTATTTAGGAAGAGATGTTGTGCGATATTTGGATAATAGAACACGAGGAATTGAAATCGAAGAATATTAAATACAGCTTGAGATGCATCTTATCGAATCAGAGATAAGATGATAAGAATTGAAATATTTCCCAATTATTCTGTTAAAGATAAATTAGAAAACTTTAAAGAGAAAAGAGATTAAAGGAATGATGTGATAGTTAGAGGGTTTTGTGAGGGCCCCATTCGGCGGGAAGGGAAGGTCGAAGTGGAAAGACAAAGACGAAATAACTTACCATGACAGGATGCAAGCTCAGAAGCACATGATTTAAGATCCACAGGAGAAATACCATCTGGAATATATGCCTTTTCAGTACTAAGCTCAAAAAGAGAAGAAATAAGATCTTCGGAAGAAATTACGATGTTACGCATAAATGAGCTAGATGAGGTGGAGAAGGAGGAATAGCTCCGGAATTATCAAAAGTGCAATAAGAGGCAAAAGTTTGATCGAAGAGTTGTTTTAGCAGAAGGTAAAACTGCAGTTTTACCATCGGAAGATAACAGAGGAGGGAAAGAGGAGGAAGCAAAGTTAGAATTTTTTTTTTGTGCAAAATACCATAAAAGGTGTGAGGTAGAGGATTCAAAAAGATCATTGTAATTTTCACGGAGAATAAAGTGTTTAGTTAATGTAACGTAGAATAGATCTTGCACAATCCCGAGTTGATAAATATGTTGCGCGAGTTTCTACAGTTTGAATACTCAATGTAATTCCTAAAGGCAGCATCCCTGCGGCGAATACGTAAGAACAGGAGAGTTAAACTAATATATTTTAATTGTAGATGTGGGGAAATAGTATGGAATTTACACCTCCATGCCAGAGAGAATTACCTCGGCTTTGTGTTCAGAAACCCCACAAAAACCCCTCCCACCGAAGCTGCAATTAGGAACCCCTCCGATCGAAGCAGTAATCAGGAACCCCTTCCACCGAAACAGTAATCAGTAACCCCTCCGATCAAAGCAGTAATCAGAAACCCCTGCTACCAAACCAGTAATCAGGAACCCCTTCGATCGAAGCGGTAATTAGGAACCCCTCCCATCAAACCGGTAATCAGGAACCCCTCCCACAGAACCAGTAATCAGGAACCCCTCCCACCGAACCAGTAATCATTCCATGGGAAATCAAATGACAATGATCGCAAAAAGACAGTGCATCAAAACGGGACATCAAATTCCGCAACGGGAAGAAGAACATTACCGGAAGCTGTCATTCCCAAGCTGTGATGGAGAACGGGCAATTGAAGGGTTATTTATGGAAGCCGTCTCTTATGACTTCCCTGAGGACAGACACGTGCATGCCATTTTTTAAAAACTGTTGTCTGTAAGTGTTTATAGTGAATAAGGGAGAGCCTACTTCAGTGTAAGAAGAATGTGGAGATGAGTGCGAAGGGGGGTTAACCATTTGGCATTGGAGTGTGATGATATGTACCCTAAAACTTTACACTGCATGTATGCCCAATATAGGTAATCTCATTACTTCATATTTGCTACTTCCTCTCCATAAATATGATCTTTTATATTATAGGAATGTTATTTTTTTTCTAAATATTTTTTCCTTATATTGTGAAATGATATTAAGAATAAATTCCATTGGTAAAACATTGTTTACAAAAATTTCAAATAGGAGTATATAAAAATAAATAATAGAATCCTAAATAAATATATTTGCAAAACCATCTCCAAAATTGAAGCAAAGATTCCGCTCAGTCAGTGGGAGAAAGTAGGTGATAAGGTCGATTGAGAGGAAGAAAATGGGATTGAGGGATTTAAAACTAGAAAATATACCTCTTCTAAGCTACCACGAATATGTCAATGCATAGCAGAAAGGGGTGAGGAGTCCTCCCCCCTTTATATAGGTCACTTTCCTGCCAGGCATACGAAAAAAACTCGGAATTAATTGTTTTTTTTCATATTTATAGCATTTAAAAGCAAAGATTTACCACTGAAATTTACTCTTAGCATCATTTCCAAACAATATGGTGAAAAATAAATTGGAAAATCAAAATGAAAAGACTTGTAATATATATATATATATATATATATATATATATATATATATATATATATATATATATATATATATATATATATATATATATATATATATATATATATTTATATAATAAATGTAATTTTTTACAAAACTATATTTTTATATATATATATAAATATATATATATATATATATATATATATATATATATATATACTAATATATATATATATATATATATATATATATATATATATATATATAACAACATATATATATATATATATATATATATATATATATGTATTTATATATATATATATATATATATATATATATATATATATATATATATATATATATATATATATATATATATATATATATATATATATATATATTGGAAGGTTTGCAATAAGATGAGTTTTCTTATCTAACGTTTATTATACTCCCAAATCAGGAACCTAAAATATATAAAATTTACAAGCAATAAATAAAGTTAATAAGATATATATATATATATATATATATATATATATTTTTATATATATATATATATATATATATATATATATATATATATATATATTCTTTATTAATTAAAGGCTCTGAGTAATATGGATTAGTGTTTGATAACATTTACAAATGAGAAGTAGATATCAACTAGTATTTACGACGAAACAAAATTTTATAAAAATAATGAAACGGTTATATCAACAATAATAACAAAAAAGTCTGAAGAAAACGATCTTTTAAATAATAAAGATAATAATATAATAATAAAATCTACACCGCTATGATGATAATAATGATAATGATAATAATAATAATAATCATAATAATAATAATAATAATAATAATAATAATAATAATAATAATAATAATAATAATAATAATAATAATAATAATAATAATAATAATAATAATAATAATAATAATAATAATAATAGGAAAAAAATATTACTTCAAGAATTTTCTTTTAGGTCTAGTTAGACAGTCTCAGATTTTCCTTATGGAACAAATAATTTAAAATTGAACAATCAGTGGTTTTAAAAGACTTAAAATAACGTTATATATGTGACTAAAGCTTATCTCCCTACAGATTCAAGTATATAATAAGAATAAAGAAAAATCCTTAGATATATCTTTTGAGTAGGCTGTTCTCTGAGCTCTAGTCAAATATGAATGAAATGGGTTGTTTGAGGAAAAAGATATATATAATTTTATCGAATAGGGAAATAGTAGTGCATGTCTAGATGTCCTGAAGTTCTGACTTTCATGAATGAATAATTGCAAACGTTATCCTGATAAGCAAGATTACCTATGGGATTTTTCGGTCCGAAGATTGTCTTGTCTCATATCTGTTTTAAGATATCACGAAACAATGATTGTTTGCTATGCAAATGAAAAAAATTAAAGAGGGGGATTAATGATATGCATTTCACAGGAGAGAGAGAGAGAGAGAGAGAGAGAGAGAGAGAGAGAGAGAGAGAGAGAGAGAGAGAGAGAGAGAGAGTGAGGGGGAATGAAGTAACATTTTAAACAGATAAGCGATTTTAGCTGTATCACATAAAATTAAATTTTGTGATTACTCTAATGACTAGAGTCAATAGAAACTCGGTGGGTTAGAAGATTTTTAAAAGCTGGGGTGTGTCACGTGTGTGTATGTAACTTCGGGAATTCTAGCAAGTTCTAGTATTGGATAAAGAAAAGGAATTGTTGGTTCAGGTTTGGGTAGTTTTTGAAAACTGCGAGATAGTGCGATGGGTGAATCCATGTTTGCTGTTTGAGTTGCAGTGAGAAATTTTATCTTTATGTAAATGAAAATACCAAGAATGGAGACAGTGATAATAAAGGATACTCCCGAAATGATAAAGTGTTCCGGGTGCCAACTGTAAGCGTCAGAAATAAATTTACAACCATGTGAAATAGAAAAAATGTAATTGTGTAGGACTTGCAGTTTGGCGTAGGGGCAGCTTATGGAGGCAGTGGTCTTTTGTGTCATGGATATATATGTGAGGTTGTTGAGAGATAGAGTGTAAGGGGAATTGTTTGGAAAAGGGGTGTATTTACATTTGTTGTAAGATTCTTTGCTTAATAATAAAGATATAATACAATTTGGATTTGTTGTAGTGTGCATGAGGTCGGTAGGTATACAGAGATTTAAAGAAGAAATTTCTCTACAGTCATCAGGTGTAATAGTTTTGCCATAAGCGTATCTTAATTCTTTCAAGCTATGGAAGAAGCAAGGGTAAAGAGTCTGGATGATGATCCGATTTGTAGAGTAGTTATTGTATATCGTGAAAAACATTATTTTAAAAGTGTCAAAATACGTCAGTAATAATTGCAATAAGAGTGGACACTTGGTATAGGTGGTTTAAGTGAGTGATAGTCCAAGTATAGGAGAGGAATTGATAAAAGTTTTTCAGAGTGGGGTGAAATATTAGATGCGAATTTGTTTTAGGTCTGATGTCCTTTAAAATGGAGATGAGAAATTGGTTTGAATATAAATTTAGAGATGTGATGTATTGTTTTGAAATGATTAAGGTGTGTTGTATAATGTTTATTAACTTGTTGGTATCCTTAATGTCGGTGTTTACCGTGTTTAAGTATAAATTTAGTTTCGAAATTTCTAATTGAAAATCTATAGAAAATGGAATGGTTGTATAGTATAGTGTTTCTTGATTTATTTGAAGTTGAGATAACGTCTTTGTGACTTCATGTATATGTGCGTTTAACCTGGTAACGGTTTGTTCTGAATTAACCCTACTCTAACATTAAATTTACCTTTTTTGAGGTGGTTTCCAGATCTTCGGAAGTGGCGGTGCCGAAAAGTGTTTTTAAAATTTTACCGACCAGTTTGAGTAGACCTCGTTTATTTCTAATGTTTGAGTGAGTTATGTGTGATAATATCCAGGGATTTTCAAGTAATTCTTCTAGTTTATCTTTTAAGTGTTCTTTTATATATTTTAATTGCGCAGGGGTATGTGGAGTGGAATTTATTTGGATGTTATAAAACCTGGCTATATATCTTGCTTGTAAATAAGGTATGTGGGATTTTAATAATTCGTTGCGATGGTAATATAATCCTTGAATTTCTCGGAATAACGATGTTGGGCACTACATGTTCAGTCTTATATCTACAAATCCTTGAATAAATGTTGTTCTTCCCATAGTTTTGAGCGATAAACCCAGGGAATAGTTTCAATTTGCCCTTATTTACTTGTGTTTTCTTGATTGTAGTCCACACACAAAAGAAACAGAGTTGGAATCTAATAATTTTCATGTTTGTGTAAGGAAAAAGGAAAACAGAGTAGGATGATGTATTGGGTATTTCTAATTTTTACATGGGCAATATGCTAAACTAACATAAATAAGTCTTATAGTTGTTAAAATAATGTTTATTTGTATTTTGTTTTTCATATTGATATGAAATATTCCCCGCGTTGAGGAAATTTGTTTAATGGGAAGTGGAAGAGGAATGTGTCTTTGGCGGTAGAGGGGTGGAGAATCAGAGGATAGAGGTAGGGATGGAGCAGGTTATTTGGAGAGAGAGAAAGGAGGGAGGAATAGGTTGTTTAGGAGGAAAGAACCGTGTTTAGTTTCCTCAGAGGAGGTGGAAGCTGTAGGGGGAGGGGAAATATAAGTTATTTGTAGTTGTTGTATTGGGTGTTAGGGCTGAAGTTGTTTCATTTGACTGCGCAATTTCATTGAAATAGGTTGAGGAGGGTGTTTATGAGAGATAGATGGTTTGTAGCTTGGATCAAGGTGTCTATAATCGGGGGGTGCAGGAGGGGATATATCTAGAGGAGATGGATGAGTGGTTTGCGGGAATATATTTGGAGGGTTGGAAATGGGTTATGGTGTTGTTCCCTTTGGAGGTGGAGATAAAAGACGTGGTGGAGAGGGGAATATGTCTAAGTTAGGAGAAGGAATAGGTAGATGGGAGTGAGATGTTGGTTGTATTGGAGATGGGGGAAATAGAGTTGTTCTAGGTAGTGTCCTGGAATGTGGTATGTGTGTATGAGTAGGAGAGGTGATTATAGGTGAAGAGTGGGGTTGAGCTGGTGGAGTGGGAGAAGAGAGGGTTGTTGGTTGAGGGGGAGTTGGGGAGTAGAAATTGGGGAGTGAGAAGATGATGGGAGGGATAAAGCAGAGGATTATGTGGTGGACGATGATGTGAAAGGGTGTTAGGTGAAGAAGGAGGTTGTGGTTGAATGTGTGGTTGGTTCGGGTGAGTTGATTGTGTGTGAGGTGATATATATATATATATATATATATATATATATATATATATATACTGCTCACATTTATATATAGGTACATATATATATATATATATATATATATATATATATATATATATATATATATATCAGGCACATGCTGTGACTTGTCTCTCAGGGTAGGCAGGCTTAAAAAAATAAAAGCAACTAATGTAATGAAATAACTCAAATTACTATTTATTACTATTAAAATAATGTTTAAAAATGTTATACAAGAACGCTAATTTTACATTAAGATCATTTATTCCCTTGCGAAACATTATTTTCATAAGGATCACTGGAAGAATTTTGATTTGTGCCTCCAAGAAAGCATAGTATAATGCTTTCATAACACTGGTTTGTCATGGCAACGTAAAAGAAACCTTATTCTTATTTGGTCTATTTTTG
>JABUQX010089981.1:60000-62500 GCA_015478945.1 Trachelipus rathkii
TATATATATATATATATATATATATATATATATATATATATATATATATATATATATATATATATATATATATATATATATTTATATATATATATATATATATAAATATATATAACTATATATGCTATATATATATATATATATATATATATATATATATATATATATATATATATATATATTGTATATATATATTATATATATATATATATATATATATATATATATATATATGAACTGCTAAAGCTTCAGTCCAAATTAAGATTAATTAATGAGGTGGGTAATTAGTGAAAGTGAGATTGCGGCAATAGTTTATTAAAAAAAACACAAGTGAAATAATAAGGCACGTCAATAATAATTAAATGTAATGATGATTATTTAAGTTTTTAAATGAATAGCAATTGTTTATATACAATATTACAATGGTGAATTTTTGCCGGTTTAATTGGCCGGAGCCAGACTAATACGAGACTTCCTTGCACGGGTGTTAAAATCTTAATTAGGTTATTACACACAGTTATTTATAATAAAAGAAAAGATTGTTGTTAATGACTCTATTGTTATTACATGATTATTAAATATTAAGTAATTGGTGGAGAGGTGGGAGCATCCACCGCCTGCATTATATTGTCGCAACTGATTTCGGGAAGTGCCCAAAAGGCGGTCTCTATAGATGCATGCTCACTTCGCCGTTACAATTTTAAATACACTTCCTCTCATTGGCTAGTTTATAATCTTTAACAATTTTATAAGTTTTTACAAGCGGCATAGAGGCCACGGTTATTTCCATGTACAACACTAATTTATGTAAGCCTGCTCCCGTACATGTCTGTCATCGACAATTTGGGCACGCATGCCAGGCTTACTCCCCCTCATTAATATTCATAAAAGAATTGTTATTTATCTGATAATATATATATATATATATATATATATATATATATATATATATATATATATATATATATATATATATATATATATATATACTATTCTTTAAATTATATATATATATATATATACGCCACCATCCTATGTTTGACTTTTGATACACAAGACATTCACCCTCACATCAACAATATTACATCAAGAGTCATACACAAATTAAATGCGTTAAAGGCATTGACAGGAACAAGCTTTCGCCAACGTAAAAAGACCTTCACAATAGTATATAGACAATACCTCCGTACCTATTAAAACTACGCATCTCCTGCCTGGGACCCTCAATATCTCAATCCAACGTTCAGGAATTAGGAAATACCGAAAATTTCAAGTTTATGCCACTAATGAAGACCACTTGAATAGAAAGAAATACAGAATAGAAACGGAAAGAAAGTATATAAAATATACTACGACTACTACTACTACTACTACTACTACTACTACTAATAATAATAATAATAATAATAATAATAATAATAATAATAATAATAATAATAATAATAATAATAATAATAATAATAATAATAATAATAATAATGCACCGTTTTTGTTGAAAGAAAATATGTTCAGCCTATCCCAGCTGGAATCCTACAAAAGACATTCAGCTTTACAAGTATCGCCCTCTTTAATGTTCAAACAATTCAGTTCTATTGAAGGCATAATTAATTAGTAAATATAATTTGAGTGATTGTTATTGATTTTTAAATTATTTATTATTATTATTATAATTATTATATATTATTTATGTGTGTGTGTGTGTGTGTGTGTGTGTGTGTGTGTGTGTGTGTGTGTGTGTGTGTATTATTATTATTTATATATATATATATATATATATATATATATATATATATATACTTAATAACATAACACGATATATATATGTATATATATTAAATAAGTGCTTTTTATATATATATATATATATATATATATATATATATATATATATATATATATAGAGAGAGAGAGAGAGAGAGAGAGAGAGAGAGAGAGAGAGGCGCTCTAGCTCAGAGGAGTTGAACACTCGCCACAACAAGCGAGGGTCCCAGGTTCGCAACTGGTCGGGTGTGAGAATGTGAGCTATTCTCTAATAACTCTAGCTTCTCACTCAGACGTTAATGAGTACATTGGTAGTGTGCTTTGCTACTAATGGGAAAACTTCCCGGCATCCGCGATAGGCCAGCCAGCGGATTTAGCCGTTAGGCCCGTGTAACCCAAGGACCTTTCTCGATGGGTCCCACTGACAGGTCGTGAGACCTTCCTGGGGATGACCCTCCTGAACAGTTTATATATATATATATATTATATATATATATATATATATATATATATATATATATATATATATATATATATATATATATATATATATATATATATATATATATATATATATATATATATATATAGGGAAGCCAAAAATTATAAGAAAAAATATCAATCTATCCGACCGGAATTTAAATTTTGACTCTCTCGGAATTCGGCCAAATAACTCTCTCCAATACATCACTAATATATATATATATATATATATATATATATATATATATATATGTGT
>JABUQX010089981.1:70000-80509 GCA_015478945.1 Trachelipus rathkii
GATCTTTAATTAAAGATAGAAGTTTCGATCATTAATTAAAGATAGAAATTTCAATCTTTAATTAAAGATAAATATTTCGATCTTTAATTAAAGATAGAAATTTCGATCTTTAATTAAAAATAGAAATTTCAATCTTTAATTAACGATAGAAATTTAGATCTTTAAATAAAGATAGAAATTTCGATCTCTAATTAAAGATAGAAAGAAATTACGATCTTTAATTAAAGATAGAAATTTCGATCATTAATTAAAGATAGAAATTTCGATCTTTAATTTTAAACCTGAAGGATCTTCAAGATCTTTAAATAAATCTTTACACAGTGGAAATACGCCCTTTGTCTTTCCGTAATATCTGTCTCGTAATAAATCAACGTTAATATTTTTATACACTTTCATCCGTCTCCCTAGTTCATATTTCTTCTTATTTTGTAAAGAAAGATTATTTTGTAATACTTAATTTATTTTAATTATTATAAGTAATTAAAAGTAATTGATTATTATTAAATATTATTTTTGGTTTCCTCCTCTCATAACTATAATCTACACGCAGAATAATTAATATTTTTATTATTATTTATTTTACAGGTATCATAAAACAGGCCAAAATCATCAAGATTCCAATGATAAGAGATTATTACGGCGATGAAGACTTAACTTTACATCGTCAACTTGCCCAGCGAGTGTTGGAAATCGAACAAGAATTAGGTATTTGACTTTACACACACACACACACACACACACACACACACACACACACACACACACACACACACACACACACACACACACACACACACACACACACACACACACACGCACACACACACACACACACATATATATATATATATATATATATATATATATATATATATATATATATATATATATATATATATATATATATATATATATATATATATATATATATATATATATATATATATATTATTAGCTCTGAATGCAGTGAGTATTTCCATCAAGTATATATCATACGGTATATATTAAAATCTCAGAAAGCAATGGCGGAAGTGATCAAGTAACGTATATGCAAAGTAACAGATATGAACGCTTAAGAACTAAATTATTACAGAGGATGTGAAGAACAATAACAAAATCTTTATATACCAAATGTAAATTTGAAACTTATTTCAAAATAATATCAAATTTCCTAAAATTAAAATAAAATATTCTGATAATAATAAAAGAGAATATATAACTGAAGTAAAAATATGTTTAGAAATCCATTCTCTCGCGTTATCCAAATGATGCGTTCCAGGAATATGGGTTTATAAGTGAAACTGATGTCGTCAGTTTTTCGTTTTAACTCTCCAAAGAATTAAATGTGGACAATTCCATTGATTATATTAACAAAAATAAAGTTCCTAAATCAGCTGTTTCTTTAAAAGAAATAGTAGGAAAACATTCTAAATTAAACCCTATGAAATTGACTTCGTTTGACTCTCTAATTGAGTGCACATATGAAACTGAACTAAAAATCTAGTATTTTGAAACTAATTTGGATTTACATTGGAATCTACTCATTAAACACTACATGGAATGGCACTCTGAGCGGATCACGAGTGTGGACAAACTTTTGCATGAAACCCTACATTCAACAGAACATTCATTTTTTTTCTTCTGGAAATGAAGTTTTCCTGGAATGATGGGAGGAAATGGTTGGAGATGGCATGTCATTTATTTGTAATTAAGGCAACCCGAATCTGCCAGAATTTTTTAGGTGCAAATCATACAAATACTTAATTTAATAGTATTATATATATATATATATATTATTATATATTATATTATATAATAGTATATATAATATATATATTAGTATATATATATTATATATATATTATTTTATAATATATTATATATGGTATATATATTATATAGGTTATATATATATATATATATTATTATTTTATATAATATTAGTATAAATATGATTATATATAATTAATGATGCAACTCGGAGATCCGGCTCCGGCAAGGCAGGATATCCGGCCTTTTAACAACGGCTCTGGCCGGAGTTTTGTGTATCCATATTAATTAATAATTACTTTAATAATAAATAATTAAATTTTATTACTGTTTACAGGAAAGTATACAAAACAATTAAAATAAATTTGTATATATAACATTTATATTCTTTAAAAAAAAATCAAAATAATGAAAAGTTTTTTAAAAAAATTAATTCAATTTATATTGTTTGGGACTAGAATACCGGCAAGAAACTTAAAGTGAAGAAACTAAAATTACACATTTATAACATTTAATAAATGCTAGAAAATAAAGATGAAAGCTTCGAAAACTAATATATATATTATAAATATATATTATTATGTATTATATATTATATATATATGATATATATAATATATATATATATATTATAGTTGTTATGAGTATATTGTAATAAATTTAATATATATTATATGTATTTATTATTAGTGTAGTTTTATTTATTATATTATATATTATTATATATATATAACCACCACTCACGGGCAGAGCCATTTTCAAGTAGGAGCCAGAATAATAAAATAAAATAGTGATGGGGAAAACCCACCCAATCACAAGCTTTGCATAAATTTCTGACGTGACTGCAGACGGAGTACTTAAAGAGAGGGAGATTAAATACAGCAGGAAAAAACATGAAAGCAGAAGAGAGGTGGCTGGAAAGAAGGAGGTATCAGAATGATACCATGCACAACCCGGGGCTCCCAATATCCACACAGAATTTATGAGAAGGCAGGGCACCCCTTATACAATGAGGACGACGCAATGGCGGGGGAATGCAAGAGATCAATTCTCTTGAGCACCTGTCGTTGTAGTACCTATAGTAAAGATATAGTGCAACAACGCCACGTCGCAGAGATAGAGGATCAGAGAAGTTTGAAAGGAGGGAACAATTTATTAGTCTTTAAGCCTTAACCTTTGCCCTAACAAAAGAAGGGTGGAAACGGAGCCTCCCTCCCCGCAAATGCTGGAACAGTACTCCATACAAGGATGGACAAAACCCCTATATAACTGGAATAAATGTTCGAAAGGAAAAAAATCCCGCAACCTGAGCAAAACTCTCAGCTTTTTTGAGGCCACCTTAGCAACCAATGTGATATGAGGTTTCCAAGATAATTTGTTGTTTATGTCCCCACCAAGAATGTTTATGTAGTCCATAGGTGGGATGGGAAGGCCGTCGAAGAAGATAGAAAATTTGGGAGGTGTTTTGAGAGGGGGATGTGAAGAATTAACAGGATTAACAGAATTAACACAATTACCAGGAGAGGGAGAAGAGGTATCTCCATCAATTAGTGCCGATATGGAACGATCTGAGAGAAATATTCATAAGTGAGCAAAGAGAAGGAAACCCAAAGGAAGGGATCTTAGGGGGTAGCGACACATGCCATACCCAATTAAAGGCTTTTTATATATCAAGCGCTACCACCATGACTTCATAAAGTCCCTAAGGACAAAAGACCATAAATTTGTGAGATTAGAAAGAATGTCACATGTTGACGTTGAATATCATACTGGTGATCAAAAAGGAGGGAATGAAATTCCAGATGATTCAGGAAATGAGAGTTGAGAAGAGCTTCAAAGATTTTAAGCAGAATACAAGAGACAGAGCTATAGGACGATAGTGATAAGGATCAGAGCGGTTACCCTCTTCGGGATCAGTTGAACATATGCGCGCTTCCAGTACTGAGGGAAAGTGTTAGAATTAAGGTATTTAGAGTAAAGCCGAACGGGGAGGAATACCGTAAGGGTCACTAGCCTTCCTGACGTTCATAGATCTCAGGATCTCAAGCACCTGATCATGTGTAATCACATTCGGAGCCATGGGACACCTGAAAGGAGAAGGAGTAGGAGGAGGGTTGCCAGAATCGTCCAGGGTGGAATTAGATGAATAAAAGAAGGCCCAAAAGATTAGTCTTTTCATAAGTGTTAGCAACATATCTGTCAGAGCAAATATGAGAAGGAATGGCAGATTTACATAAGCTTTTAGAGATGTTATTGACAAGGGGCCAGAAATTTTTATCAGTAGGAGGAGATCCAAGGAGGTCAGCGCATTTCCTTTTGGTGAAAACACGTTTAGCCTGACGACAAATATCCCTGCAACGATTATGAGTTGGAAGAAAATTAGCAAGTGATAGGTTATGGAGTGTTTTTCCATTTCCGATAGGCATTGTCTCTATCCTGAAGAGCACGAGAACTGACGCCATCGAACCACGGATTTAGAGTAGAAAAAGATTTAGTAGAAGATGGAATAAACCTACCCAGTATCTTGGAGATCACGGCCCCTACCTTTTCAGCAGTCACCGAAGCTTCCTCCGCGTCAAAACAGGATTCATAAAAAAGGTAAGTAGCAAAGAAGCGACGCAATACCCCTCAATTAGCCCGAATAAAATGTCAGAATGAACATTTTGGGCATGATGGAGCTATTGGAGAGAAAGTGTTATAATTAAGAGCTACAAGATTGTGGTAAAAATTACCGGTAGCATGGAAAATTGTGTATTTGTAGAGAGAAGGAGAAGGGGTGAATCATAGGTCAAGAATGTTTAAGAATTGGTTAAGACAGTCTTTTGTGTGTGTAGGTTTCTTAACCAACTGTTTCAGATCGTTGAAAATACTGAATGCTATAGCCTCCTTTCCACCTGTATCAGTATGAGAGGAGCCAAACCACAAAGTGTAGTGTACGTTGAAGTCCCTTAAGTATAGGACCTCGGCATTTGGATGAGAAGCAATAACAGTCTCATGAGAGTAGTAAGATATTTAGAAAGAGCTGGAAAATCTGTTCTATTAGGAGGGTAGTAGCAGAAACAGCAGATAATAGTAGTAGAAGGAAGAAAGATCTTCAGCCACAGAATGTCCAAGCTAGGAGACTCAAGGTTTTCGAGACGTCCTTTTATTATATTATTATTATTATTATTATTATTATTATTATTATTATTATTATTATTATTATTATTATTATTATTATTATTTTATTATTTTATTATTATTATATTATTATTATTATTATTATTTATTATTATTATTATTATTATTATTATTATTATTATTATTATTATTATTATTATTATTATTATTATTATTATTATTATTATTATTATTATTATTATTATTATTTATATAAATATATATATACTAAAACATGATGGCTCGATATATATAATATATATATATAATATATATATATATATATATATATATATATATTATATATTATATATATATATAATAGGCCAACTTTTTACATTAGTACATGCATTTATCTACAAAACTAACAGCAGATACATAAAAATAAATAACATTTTCCGAATCAGCGTGAAATTTAAGTGGGAGTATATTATTTAAAAGATGAATTGAACTGTTGTATAAAAAAGAAATTCATAAATTAAAAAAAAATGCAAATTTTTAAAATTAAGAATTCGGTATATCGGGCTGCTAAATAGAAATGGTAAAACTAACCAAGCAACATGGTTGTTAAAAATTTTTTTTTTTTTTTTTTACTAAACGAATACCACCTAATTAAACCGCAAAGGTGGAACGAGTCAGGTCTCCTCGCCTCACAACGGGGGACGACGGGAGGGACTTCGTCCTCCCCTCTGTCCACCGTCGGCTCGAGCCCTTAAAAAAACAAAATTATAAAAAATTTTAAACAATATTTCCCCAATTCCATAATTTTCATTTCAACTCTGGCGCTCCTTCTATTGCAAAAACGGAAATGGAACAGTTGTCGTACACTCTCGTAATGTATTTATTTCCATTATTAAAAATATGAAATCTTATTTTAAGACTTTCTATTTTTTATTACATTTTCCGAACCTAAAATTCTTCATTGATTACAAAAATATAATTTGTTTTAGTGTGGCAATTTGTAGTTTTGTAAGAATAAATGCATTCAACTAAAGTAAAGTCTTAATATATATATATATATATATATATATCTATATATATAATATATACTATATATATATATATATATTATATTATATATATATATTATATATATATATATATATATATATATATATATATATATATATATATATATATCAGAAAATTCATTTATGGGATAGGGTTGGTTACTTGGTGACAGTTTGATATACTTTTTTTTCTCTAATCTAAAAATACACATAAAAATTATCATATAACATAGTGAATAGATAATATTAGAGACGGGTAAATATTTTGATCTGGAAATTAGTGGTTTGTATAGTCTTATAGTCACAGTTATTGAGTAAAAATAGAAAATATAATTATAAAATTAATATAATATATATAGGGAGAGTACACGCATACTCGAACGATGAAATTACCTCCCATTTTTAATGGTGCGTCGTTCTCTTTTGCGTTCATATTCTTCACACACTCATCCTCCAGGCAACATATTACTAACCACCATTTATCCACATATCATATACACATGATTAAAGTACACACCCCACTTCTAGATAAACCTTACAATGACATCCCTACTAACTCATATCCCTGGTGTGCGGGGGAGAAGAATTTCGCCACAATCGTATGTCTGCGTGTCGTAGAAGTCGACTAAGGGGCGTGGTAGTTTTGGGTTGGCTTGCCCACTTACACCTATCTCTTGGAGGAATGATGATCGCATGCCGTCGGAGATGGTCGTGATCGCCGAAAACGGCCTTCTATCTTTCCGCGAAATTGTATGAATCGTATGGGTACATGGAATGGCAGAGGAATAAATGTTTGAGGAGAGAGGAGAGAGGTGATGGATGTATTTAGAAAGGGCAAATTTGAATTTATATCTGGGACTAAAAACAAGATGAAAGGAAAAGTGAAATTTTGAGTGGTGTGGTGTGAAAATATGAGTCCATCAACTCCCAACAACAATGGAGAAGGGAAGAGAAGGAGAGAGCCCTTTTGTTGGATGCCACCATTACAAAGCTATGGAAAACGTTGTGTTGTGTGGTACTAGAATTCTAAATGGTTAAATTTAAGTTTGAAAAGGTCAAGGTTGTGTGGTTGTGAACGTATGGTCATCTTGAGGGGAATGTTTGAAGAGAGTACGATTTTTTGGGGATAATCTGAATGATGCTCTTGATGGGGTAAGTAGGAGCTTCCAGATTGATAGTGTTGGGGGACCTGAATGGTTGGGATAGGTGATCAAAAAGGGAGGTATAACAAGGTGGTTTTGGGGTGGCGGGAGAAAATGAGAATGGTAGGAAGGTGATTGATTTCTGTGAAGAGAGAGGTAGTGTTGTAAGTAATACTTTCTTAAACACAAGAGTATCCATAAGTATACTACAGTTGATTTAGGTAGAGATGGTATCGAAAGGTGAACAAGTATGATTGATTTTGTGTTGGTGAAGAAGGCGATGTTTGAAGTATGTGTTGGATGTAAATCAGTGAGGGGTTTATAAATGGGAATTATCGGATTCATTATGTTGTTCTAGGTGTTATAAGATTAAGTTGTTGTGGGGGGTCTTGGGATGAGAGGAGTGTGATACGAAAGGAGTAGGTAAAATTAAGAAGTGAGAAGTTTAGTGTGGTTTTGAAGGGGCAAGACAATAAGGGTTAAGTATGTAAAGGAGGTTCGCTAGTAATAGGTCGGTTGAATTTGTGAACAAGTTTGATACTGAACAAATCTGGGGGCAAATGAAGGAGCAATTGTTAGTAGTGCAAAGGAAGTGTGTTGGATGTGCTAAAGTAGGAAGTAAGAATGTTACAGAAATGTGGAATGAAGAGGTGATGAAAGCGGTTAAGGTAAAAAGAAAGCGTGGTTGAATGTAACTAAAAGCAAATGATGAAATTTCAAAAAGAAAGATCTTGGATATTATATAAGGTGAGGAAAAGTAAGAAAATTACTTAAAGGTGCAATACTCGTTGAGTTGGTAAGCACTCAAGAGGTAAAATGAACAGTTGGAAGGAGGGATGAATGAGGACCATACAGGTGAATGGTAAGTGCACTTCTGTGAAGGTAGGTTAGTCTGGTTCGTTGTCTATATGGTTAGTTATTGGGTAATTGAGTAAGAAGGGAAATTTTCTCTGCTTAGTAATAACTTGTGAATGTAGTTGCGCGATGGGTCTGTCGTTGTTTTTTGGTGTATACTGTATGAATATGCCGATTTTGGTTGAGGTTGGCTTGGGTTTATGGGCGGATGTGTTTTTGTTTGTAGTTTTGGGTTGGAGTGTGTTGTGTGTGATAAGAAACTTCGAAAATCTGCACAATATTTAACAGTATGATGAGGCTGTTATGTGAACTGTGGTTGGTTTTGATGGTCACAGAAGGAATAGGTATTTTGGGGGGATGAGGTTTAATTAGTAAGGAGGAGGTATGGGTAGAGTGAGAAAAGTTGAAGAATGGTAAAATCTGGGCAGGTATAGATGAAATTAACTAGTGAAATGATCAAGAGCGGAGGCGAGGATGGTGATTGATTGGATTTGGAAGTGTGTAATAAAGCGTTTATTGGAGGGTAAATAGTTCCAATGGATTGGAGGAGAGCGGTATTACCTTATTAAGGGTAAGGGAGAAAAGGGGAATTGTAAAGAAATTATAGGGGAATAAGTTTTGAGTGTTGTAGGGAAGGTAATATGCTGGTATTTTGGTAAAGAGTGGTCGAGTCGACTCGAGGACTCGGTTGTGAAGAACATGGTGGCGTTTAGGACGTGGTAAAAGAGGATTGTGGGGATCAAATCTTTACATTGAAACAAATGATTGAGAAAAATGAGGGAGAAGAAGAATATAATTATTTAGGTTTTAGGGATTTACAACAGGCGTATGATGAAGTTAATAGGGAAGGGTTTTATGGCAGGTATTAGTGAATATACTGGTGTTTGGTGTAGGCTTCTTGAAGTGAATCAGAAAGTATGTATGAGCGATACGTGAAGCGTTGTGTAAGAATAATGGTGGTCAATGGTGATTGTTTTAGGATTAATAGCGGAGTGGGACAGGGTTGTGTTATGTCTCCTTGGCTATTCATTTGTATATGGATGGGGTTATGAAAAATTCGAGGTGGGGATGGCGGGAAATGGTGTAGAATGTTGGAGAATGGAGAGGAGTGGAGGGTGCCCTACTATTATATGCGGATGATATGGTTCTGTGTGGCGAATCTGAGAGAGTTGAGAAGATTGGTAGAAGAGATTTGGCCGGGTATGTAAAAGGAGGGGTTTTGAAAGTAAACGTAGATAAGATAAGGTTTATGGTTGTGTGAGGACAGTCCTCAGTGTGAAAGTTATGTTAGATGATGAAGCAGCTGGAGCAAGTGTCTGAGTTTTAATATTTAGGGTATGTGTTGATGGAGAAGGGAACGGATTGATGCAGAATGTAGTAGCGAAAGTTGTGAATGGCAGAAGGTGGCTGGTGGCAATTAAATCGTTGGTGATGTAAAGGGACTAATCCTGAGTGCGCTAGAGTCTTACATGAAGGGTATGTTGTTACCTGTGTTATTGTATTGGTAGTGAGACAATGGTCTGGATAGATATATGATCTAAAGTTCAATGTGTTCAGATGGGCAATCTTAGGGGCATGCTACTAGGTGTCAAAAGAATTAATAAAGTGAGGAATGAACGTATTAGATGGTTGTGTGGGGTGTGAAGAAAGGGGTATGAGAGAATAAATGAAAGTATGTGGAGATGGTTTGGGTCATGTGAAAAGGATGAATGAAAGTCGGTTGGTTTAGCGGATGTATAGTGAAGAGTGTGTTGGGAACCGACCGGCTGGGAGACCGAAGAGAAAGTGGATTGAGTCAGTAATCGAATGTCTGAAGGAGAGAAATGTGAGTTTGGCAGAGGCGAGAATAAAGGTGCATGATAGGAAGAGAATGGCGGGGTTTTTGTATGGGGGCATGGTTGTGGCCCACCTGGCCAGGGGATGACCCTTACATTGGACGATTTACCATAGTGAGGTCCGTCGCGGTCCCATGATGCTCTAGGGTGGATTTTAATGTCTGTGACGAGCTCTCCTAATTATGGTATAGGGGGGCGGTAAGTGACTGGCTTTCTTTTCGACGTTTGTCATGTCTCCTACTGCTTTTCTTTTCCGTGCTTGTAACAGCACCTTATTCCCAATCTTGGGCACAAGAGGATAATGGATAAAGAAAGAAAAGTATATATATATATAATATATATATATACTATATTATATATATAATATATATAGTTATATATAATATATATATATATATATATATATATATATATATATATTATATTATATATATATATTATTATATATATATATATATATATTTTATATATATTAATATATAGTATATATATATATAATATATATATATATATATATATGGATATATTATATATATATATATATATATATATATATATATATATATATATATATATATATTTAGCAAGTAGTATTCTGCACCCAGAAGAAAAAGGTTCACGCCCTGGTGCTGCAGGAGGATCTACGGGAAGACTGGAAGAGAAGTCCCCATGCTTCTTCGCCCACACCACTTATAATTTTGGAAGAACTTGTTCAACTTATAAACATATGTACACCAA
>JABUQX010089982.1:0-5000 GCA_015478945.1 Trachelipus rathkii
GATGCTGGATTATCAGACTGGTGTTGCTGTTGTTTTCGCATTTATCATTGAAACGCTTTCGCGTTCGTGCGCCGCTTCATATATATATATATATATATATATATATATATATATATATATATATATATAAGAACGACTCGTGGCGCAGGGGCTGAGTCGCCGATTCTCATACGAGAAGACGCTGGTTCAAATCCTTCGCGGTAGCAATTGGAGTTTTATCTACCTTGGGGCAAGAATTAAAGTCGACTGCGAACACGTTGGTAGCACTGGTTTGGGATAGCCGGCCTTAAAGTTCAGTCCTGTGGTCCCCGCATTATTTACCCCTGTAAAAGGGGGGATAAAGAAAGCTTTTTGTTAAAAGATATATATATATATATATATATATATATATATATATATATATATATATATATATATATAAATATATAAAAATATAATTTCAATATATAAATATACTATATACTTAATCAATATATACATGTGTATATTTCTCCTCTATATATAAATAATTTAATAATAATAATAATAATAATAATAATAATAATAATAATAATAATAATAATAATAATAATAATAATAATAATAATAATAATAATTATTTAACAATAAGGCATTCAAACAATATTTACAGATGTTGAAGACTTAAGTATTCATTTGAGAAAGCCAAAAAGAATGTCTATTTAAAGATTGTTAATTTATATATATACTCACATACATATTAGTGTCTGAGGCTAACACTTCCTCCAGTGCACGCAGGAGTTAGCTCAGACAATGGCATCTATTGGTTTAATTTTATCTGCCAACTCGCAACCAAGTTTATGGCAGCAACGAACAGCCCTAATAATATTAATAATAGTGTTACAATAAGAAAAATAATAATAATAATAATAATAATAATAATAATAATAATAATAATAATAATAATAATAATAATAATAATAATAATAATAATAATAATAATAATAATAATAATAATAATAATAATAATAATAATAATACCTTTTTCCAATAAAATTATAACTGGGTATTTTAACGAAACTTGCAGAAAATATTGGAAATATGATCTAAAGAATAAATATATCAGAGTAAAAGAATCAGCTAAAAAGAAGTGTAAAAATATCAGAAAATGTTCCAATATATATATATATATATATATATATATATATATATATATATATATATATATATATATATATATATATATATATATATATATATATATATATATATATATATATATATATATATATATATATATGGTAGAATTTATTTGTGCAAGTACTAGAACACTAATGGTTAAATTTGAGTTTGAGAAGGTCAAGGTATGTATGGTTGTAGCTTATAGTCTATCTGGGGGTGATGTTGAGGAAAATGAGAGTTTCTGGGACAATCTGAATGATATTTTGGAGTGGTGAGTGGGGTTTCAGATTAATTGTGTTGGCGACAACTCTTGAATAGTTAAATGGGTGATCAAGAAAAGAAGGATGGTACAAAAGGTGCCTTTGGAGTTGCGAGAGAAAATAAGAATGGTAGGAAGGTGACTGATTTTTGTGGAGATGTATGTGTGTGTAGCAAAGTAAAACAGTCTTCGAGCGCAAGACCATCCATAAGTATACGAGATATGGTGTAGGTAGAGATGAACTTAGTGAAGGGTATGATTGATTTTTGAGCTGGTGAAGGAGATACTGAAGTATGTGATGGATGTGGAATTGCAACAAGCGTATGACAGGATTATTAGAAAAGCTCTGGGGTATATGTTAGTGATATATGGTGTTTGTGGTAGACTTCTAAATGGAATCAAAAGTATATATGTTGATAGTGAAGCATGTGAAAGAATAAATGGAGTGGAGAGTGAATAGTTTTAACATTAATAGTGGAATGAGACAGGGATATGTTGTAATGTCGTGGCTATTATTAATATATGGATGAAGTGAAAATTAAGGTAGGGTTCATAGGAGGTTATTAACTGATGAAGAATAAGAAAGAGAGTGGTGGATGCCATGCTTATTGTACACACATGATTTAGTTTTTGTGTAGTGAATCTGAAAGAAAATTTGAGAGGTTAGATACTTGTGCCGTGTATAAGGACGTGTTTGTCAAATGTAGATAAAAGTAAGATGATGATGGTGGTGGGTGAGGAGAGTCCGCAGTGTGAAATCATGTTGGATGGTGAGCAACTGGAATAAGTATCTGAGTTTAAATATTTAGGCTATATGTTGGATGAAAAGGAAAGTTGATGAGTGTGGAAGGTAGGAAGGTGTCTGGTGCAATTAGAAATATTTACTTAGCAGAACGCAAGGGGGACAAAGTTTTGAGAGCTTGGGTTCTGCATGAGAATGTATGTTGTTACCGGTGTTGATGCATAGTAGGGGAAACTATCTATGATGTGGAATAAGAGGTATAGATCTAGGTGCAGTCTGTTAGATGGATAATCTTAGGGGCGTGTTAGGTGTGAGAAGAATTGATAAAATGAGGAATGAACATGTTAGGGAGCTGTGTGGTGTGAAGAAAGTTGAAAATGAAAGAGTATAAAGAGAGGTATATTGAGATGGTTTGGCTATGTGGGATGGATGATAGTCGGCTGGTTAAGCGGATATATAGAGGTGGCGAGTGTGCTGGGAGTCGACCGGTCCGGAGACCTACAAAATAGCAGTTGAGTCGGTAAAGGGTATCTGAAGGAACAGGTGGAATGTGAATTTGGTTCAAGCTGGAAGAATGAGTGAGGATTATAAGAAAGTGAATGGATGGGTTTCGTGAGGAGGCCACACACCTTTGTATTAATTCCTTGTCCAATTTCAACCCCTCCATGAAATGACAACCAGAGAGCCACATGAACATATACAGAGATAAGAACACCAAAACCATATATACAAATGAAACAGCATAAGCATACGTCATACTCTTCAAGAACACCCAAAATTCCATCTATTGTTATGCAAAAAAATGTTTATTCAAAAGAGCTATTTATACGTATCATACCCAACCTTCTAGGTTCTTAAACCTTACTTTGTAAATAATAATAATAATGGGTTGTATCAATGCATCCAAAAATGGTAAAAAAAATGAATGATTTAACCTATACTCAAGTAGAGAGAAATAAAATGAGCGCCCAAGGACTAGAAAAAGTTTTAAAGTGCTAATGAATGAATTTTGAATATGAATAGAGTAGAAAAGACTAGGTACTCTAAATTCACATCACTCTTCCTATAGAAAACACAAACATTAGCAAAAAACCCTGCAGTAAAAATAATATTAATTAACAGTTCCTTCTAAAAAGAATTGATATATTCATTTTAAGAACTTTAAAATTGTAAATAGCTTTTTCCGAAAACAGGTTTTATTTTTATAACAATATATATATATATATATATATATATATATATATATATATATATATATATATATATATATATATATATATATATATATATATATATATACTAACTAACTATATATTATATATATATATATATATATATAACATATATAACTGCTATGCATATTTATAAATTTGTCCCCCTATTTCGTAAACACCCTATATATATATATATATATATATTAGTGATGCTGCAGATGTCATATTTTTCGCATCCGCGGATGCGGATGCGGATGCGGATGTTTGATTTTAAATTCATGATACGGATGCGGATGTTTTAATAGTATATAACATGCGGATGTGTATACATATATATATATATATATATATATATATATATATATATATAACATATATATATATATAGCTATATATAACTATATAACTATATATATATATATATATATAGTAGTGATATTGCCGACCGCGCGTATCGACCAGCCTTTTCGATATGAAGGAAAGAGGAATAGAAATATAGGTCTGAAACTTGGAATATAATCTATGCATGGGTTAAGCTCGAAACAGGGTAAAATTTCAAGTCGGTAGGATGGCACTATAGAGGTCACCCCGAGAGCGCTATCCCGCCCCGCCCGCGTTTATACCCTTTTGGCTTTCCAAACCCGAGATCGAGTTAAGCCTAACGAGAGTTGAGCTCGAGCGTGACGGTAGCCAATCGTCGCAGACGACCCACGTCAGAGTGGCTCGGCACGCATGCATACATACATTATTATTATTATTATTATTATTATTATTATTATTATTATTATTATTATTATTATTATTATTATTATTATTATTACGTCGAATTCGATTCTCGAAGAGAATCAGGCTGAGTCAAGCTGATCCTGTAAGGGATCATTTTTACGCACTCCATTTGCTTTCCCGCCGAGGGTTGCTTCTTCACATCCAGTTCTAGTTCAATATATATCTACATGGGTTAGAGTTATCGTGGGTTAAAATTTGGAGGGGTGTTAGAGGGTGATGTAAAGCTCATCGTTCACGAAGTTATGCCTGCGTCCCGTAAAGCCCCACTATTCAAGCATTAAATATTGACGTAGAAGACTGAAACTTGGAACCCAGGGTAGAGAGGTTGGAGTCCGGAGACAGGATTGGAGATCGGATTCGACACCGAGGTCAGAGACCACCGGAGAGGGTCTCAGTTTGAAAAAAAAAGAAAGAAGAAATACATGGAATGCAAACAGAGGAAGAAGAAGAAGAAGAAAGGAAAGAAAGGAAGAAGGAGGAGGAAGAGGAAGGAAGAAGAATGAAGAGGAAGGAGGAGAAGGATTCAGAGTTGGTAGTGGCACCGGTGCTGGAGCTGCTGCGGTGCCAAGTTAATAAACATTCGTATAACAACAATGTTGATGTCTTTATATAGGTTATTGGGTCTGTAGATTTCGAAAATAATGGTTTCAGAACCATCAAGAAAAAAAAAAAAAAAAAATAAATAAATAAATAAATAAAAATTTCTTTTTATTTTTATAACTTAAAATTTACATTTTTACACCCTAAAGCAGTAAATCCTTTAAATCAAACCACTATCCAACCTCCCTCCTGACCATCTGTGATCTATTGATCTATTGATTAAGGTCAAATTTTTTACTAAAATTGTAACGTTTTACAT
>JABUQX010089982.1:7500-10000 GCA_015478945.1 Trachelipus rathkii
TTAAGCGTGGGTAAACATTTGCATTTTATCAATTAACACTCCACCAACTGATAGGATCGTCATTTGATTTGTATCTAGTCGTTTTTCTTGGTGATAGTTTTCAATCATTTGCACTGCATCTTTTGATAATGCGTGTGTTTTCTTCATCACTACTGGACTGGGCAGAAATTCTTCCAGCGAATCTGTTATTGATTTACTTGTAGAAGATGTTGGTTCTGTATATTTCATTTTTTTCCTTTTAATGGATGGCTAGTTAATAGACTGTTTGCGGATTTAAGTTTTCCTTGCAAGTTTACTCAGAAGCGTGGGTAAACATTTTGTATTTTCCACCGACTGATTGGATCATCATTTGAATCTAATCGTTTTTCTTGGTGATAGTTTTCAATCGCACTACATCTTTTCGTAATGCCGTGTGTTTCTTCATCACTACTGGACTGTGAAATTCTTCCAGTGAATCTGTTATTGATTTGCTTGGAAAGAGGTGTTGGTTCTGTAGATTTTGTTTTTTTCCTTTAATGGGTGGCGGAGTATTAGACTGTTCCAGTTGAAGTTTTCAACTGCACAACACAGCGTAACGATTTAACTTGTTTTAATATCTTTTACAAAAAAAAATTTGCTATAACGGGAATCTAAGTAGAGTTTCTGTGGTATGAGAAGGTCATTAATTTCCACAGAACCAAAGAGTTTTTCTACCTCTAGTTTAATTACATCTTTCATTCTTTTTAAACCGTCATCATTTCATTTGAAGATGGTTCAAAAAATTCTTCCTTAGCGCTGAGATTAATGGTATTATTACATAGAGACAGAAGCTGAGGCGCTGATTTTTTTTGGTAGTTTCTTCAAATGGTTTCAATAACTTAATGCAGTGTGATATGATGTCATTTTTCAAATTAATAAGATTGTTAACTTTGGAATACAAGAACTTGGCGGCCTGAAGCAGAAGTTCTTTGAGCAATACTTCTTTCCATCCCTTATGGAAGTGTACTATTCCATCGAGTTGGAATGTCTTTGATAACATTAAGATATGGAATATCAAGCCATTTTTTGAATTCTACACAGTCTTACATTTTTATTTTATTTTTCAGATTCATCTTAAGTATTTTATTATTATAAAATTCTTTATCAGATCTCGACAATAAACATCCGCGCACAACATCCGCAGGGCAAGCGCGGATGCGGATGCGCAGATGCGGATCTTTAATAATGTGCGGATGCTCCGCGGATGTGGATGCGGATGCGGATTTTACCTGCATCACTAATATATATATATATATATATATATATATATATATATATATATATATATATATATATATATATATATATATATATATATATATATATAGAAAAAAATATATTTTTCTATATATATATATATATATATATATATATATATATATATAGTAACTCAGCGGAGTAAAGGAATTTTTTCTCATTTAAAGATCGTAATTTTCCACTAGCAAAAGTAATATTTCGAATCTCAGTCTGGCTACCTGAACTGACAAAAAAAATTGTCGTCAGTAGGAGATTTTCTGCAATATTTAATTACAGTTCAAGGCACAGTGAATTACACTAATCTCAATACTCATACATCATTAAAAACATAGCAACACATACAACAGAACAATCTATAATAACATACAAAATCACATTCTCTCTCATGTTCCCAGCATGGATGCGAAATCACGTCCATGGTAGCTAAAATTTCCAAATGCGTTGAGCTGAAACAGGTCTTGCTATCAAGCCAAGATAATCACTGCATTCTAATCCACTTGGTTAGGAAATACATGTAACAATTTTCCCTGATCAAGACCCTATTACGGTAGGTAATGAACCCTTAAAAAAAATCATGGGATAGAGATTTGGTGGCAACTAGCTAACTAACTAAGTGACTATATATATATATATATATATATATATATAAGTATATATACTAGATATATGTTTATATATATATATATATATTTGGTTGTAGATTCTTCTATATATATAACTGCTATATATATATATATATATATATATATACTATATATCTTTCTTTCTATATATATACTATATACTATCTATATCTATATATCCCCAAAATATTAATATTGTTGCGATGCTCTTGGTAAATAACCTGGAACATGGCATAGTGACAAGAACCACTACTTGGGAGATTTGTGCATCCCACTCCGGCCACCAGTATGTGCATCCTGTCACATGCAATTCTTTAATGCTACTCTATCAATTCTCGTTTTTCTAATTCTTTTATATTTTCAATCCTACTCCCTTTCCTCCTTCACCAGTTTCTATCTATCTTTCCTACTCTTTTTTTCCCCTCAACCATCAGTCAGTTTAAACCTTTAAGAACTTTGTTGTACAAACTTTCCCCTCTTGAAAAGAGTATATCCTCCCTTTTTCCGTCACAGCCTGAATCAATTACTCTTCCACATGGGTCTTCAGTCCATCTCACACTTCTTCCCCGTGGATGGCAGGGGTACAGGTTAAAAACCTATCT
>JABUQX010089982.1:15000-22827 GCA_015478945.1 Trachelipus rathkii
ATGTTTATCGGAGTCGCTTCGCACGTGAATGATTCCTCACTCGATCATACCCCCGACATAACCTACCCCAACCTCTCCCAGTTCTAGTTACGTGGTTTATGTTTTCCTAAATTTATTGCGTTGACGACCGAAATACTGCAGCGAATTCTCTGCGGGGTGGTTACATAGTTACACTGATGCTGTCGTCTGTGTTGGTGTGGGGTTTCATGGGATTAGGGGCCTTCCCGTTCCTGCGAGTGACATTTACTCGATGCAGTGACATTTATCTAGTGGTGAGATATTTTTGTGAGTAAATATATATATATATATATATATATATATATATATATACTGCTGCTACTATGCTATATATATATATATATATATATATATATATATATATATATATATATATATATATACTCTGCTCTTATATATATATATATATATATACTTATATATATATATACTCTGTGACCATATTATATTATAGGACTGTATAGGGGAATGTACAGCTTATAATTATTTTCGTTTTAGGGGTACGCGATCAAAAAAGTTTGGAGACCACTGGCTTAGCGGATGAAATGGATCATAGTTCCCAAATAGAGCCTAATATGACGACCGACTCCTCTCTCTCTCTCTCTCTCTCTCTCTCTCTCTCTCTCTCTCTCTCTCTCTCTCTCTCTCTCTCTCTCTCTCTCTCTCTCTCTCTCTAATACTTCTTGTGCTTCCGAGTGATGAAAGGAAAACCGTTCAACGCAAACAACGCAAGCGCTCCAAGCGCTCTAAATCCTCATAATATTTATAACAACATAACAATCCTAATAATATTTATAATAACATAGCATGGTCACCTTCCTTCAGTGGAACTGTCGTGGCTAATACTCTAATTTTGAAGAAATTATTCAACTAATAAAGATATGTACACCAAAGTGCACATGTTTCCAGGAGCTTCGACTATGTCATCGCAACTTCTTCCAGCCATCGGAATATAAATCGCAGCTAACCTCTATAGAAAGAGGTGACAATAGAATTGGAGGTGACGGAATACTCCTTCATAAATCTGTCCCTTATTCTCCAGTCCCTCTTCGAACTAGAATTCAAGCAGTGGCAGCACGAATTCATCTGTCCACTGACCTTACCATCTGCTAGATCTACCTGGCTCCGAGTAATGAGTTTACAAAGGTTGACTTAGCTAATCTTATTAAGCAACTCCCTACTCAGGTTGTATACTAGGAGACTTCAACCTTCGACACCCCTTAAGGGGCGACACTCTGTCACTTCATCAAAGTCTAAGATCATTGTAGATCTTCTAACACCCTTTTCCTGGGATGCCTTAACACAGAACTCCCTACATATGAACGCTTAGATACACACTCTTCTTCCTGTATTTCCTTTTGTTCTCATCCTCTTATGGATCGTTTTACCTGGTCCCGCTTTAATTATTTATACGCCAGTGACCATTACCCAATAGCCATAAATGAACTTGCACCGAGCCCAATGTTACAACCAAATTCTATGCTGGCGTTACCTTGACCGAGTCAGACTCTCTTTTAATCAGGTCACATCAATCCCTTTCTCTCTTTAATAAGCGGTTTCCGACTATTGATGATGCCATTAACTTCTTCCCACAAGATATCATCACAGCAGCGGAATCCTGCATTCCGCAGGTAGGTGTTCGGCCACCCCTTGGTGGTCCCAAGCTAACGCTAACCTGGAGAAGAAAAACTCTACAGGCAATACAAAAGGACCCGTACCACCCCAACATGATTATTTTTAAAGCAGCTGCGGCGAGATCTCGTCGAATTAATCGCCAAACACGTAAACTATACTTTCGAACTTATACTTCGACTGTCAACTCCACAACTTCCTTTGCTTCAGTATTTAAAGTTGCACAGAAAACATATCGTCGCTCCATCAACTCTTCACCCACAGTCCTCCGTTATGGTGCTGAAATAACATACGATCTCAGTTCCTGCAGCTGTTGCAGATGCACTAGGTTATAGTTTTGTTAGCTACTCGAACTCTTTCCGCTATCCTGAAGCATTTCAAAAATTGAGAATTAACACTGCACCGCCAGACTTTTAACGCAGAATCCATATCTATAACTGTCATTTTACACTTGAAGAGTATCAAAATGCACTGGCGAACAGCAAAGACAGTTCACTTGATCCAGACTTAATTTCGTACATAATGATCCAGACTTAATTTCGTACATAATGCACCGTCATATTCACCCCTCTGCATCAGCGTTCTTGCTGGATCTGTATATCAGAATCTGGATCGAATCCTCTTTTCCATCAATTTGGACTACAGCTTTTGTAATCCCTATTCCCAAACATGGGAAAGATACGAAGTTGGCTGACAACCAGGACCAATTTCGCGGACCCGTCATAATTGTAAATTAATGAAGAAAATGGTTTCAGGCCACCATCTCCTGCTCGGAAGAGTCGCCAGGCTTTTTCAAACTTCCAGTTTGTTTTCGGCAAAAATCGTTCGACCGCGGATCCTTTGTTAAAACTGGATCATGACATCCAGGAAGCCTTCTCAACTGGTGGGATGGTTCTTGGTGTCCTTTTTGACCTTGCAAAGCTTATGACACAACGTTGAGACTGGGGTTCTCCTTAAACTCCAATCGCTTGGTTTCCGAAGACAGCTCTGCTCTAACACCCATTCTGCGAGAGATACCCCAGAATTCTCCTTACTAGTCATTTGCAAACACAGTTTATAACATCCTTAACCTCCTCAACATCCCTTTGGAAAAGGTGCTGCCGTTCTCTTATGACATAAGACCCCTCCCTACACAAAACATTATAACAACTCTCTGCACCAAGAATAAAAAAGGTCACACCAGCTATATACTATTCTAACATAAACAAGACGTTTTCTCCTCCGCCCCTGGCACGCTCATTATCAAACATATCCACATTCAGTTAAGACAAAGAACGATCTCCGAACATCCAAACAACACCATACTCCCAGCCCGTCCACCCGACATATCTCCCTCAGAACAATCTTTGGACCCTCAAACAAGAGTAATGATGTCCAGTCTCCGCTCTGGACACCATCCCTCCTCCCTTCAGGAATATAAATTTAAAATTCATAATACCCGTCTCCCACTGTCAAAGATGTCCCTCTTTGACAAATGACCACACAAAACATCTCTTACCAAACTGCTCGGACTTAAAGGACATCAGACGTAACTTTGATACACTCGCTCTTACGGATCTATGGGCTCGGCCTGCTGTGGTTGCGCAATACATCGCCCTCTTCTTGTAGGAAGGAGATATATATATATATATATATATATATATATATATATATATATTTATATATATATATATATCATATATACTGCTATATATATATATACTTAATATACTATATATATATATATATATATATATATACTATACTATATATATATATATATTGACAAGTTTTGTGATTGTTGTTTCCCTTTAGGTTTGGTTGGTCTATGTTAAGAAGTAGATGGTCCTGGTTAGATGGTTTGTGAGAAGAAGATGAAAGAAGCTGATGTACCTTTGTTGTCCTGGAGAATGCAATTCGAGGATGAAAGAAAAGTTGCTGTTTTTGCGCCGTTTTTTTAGTATTCTTTGTTTAGTGTGCGGCGGACGCGTTTGCAAAACAGTATTTTTGTTTCGTGTTTTTTTTGGTGAAAGTTTTTTACATGTTTATTATATCCTATTTTAGTATATAAGCTTTTGGAGATAAAAAGTAATTAAATAAAGGGTGTTAAGTGGTTTTAGGAATTGGGGAACCTTTGGTAAAAGGTGTTCTTGGATTCTTAAGATATGAGAAGTGTGTAAAGCGTAAAGCAAAAAGAGTTGTACAAACTATTGACCTTAATATTTGATTTTGGAAATTGAAAAATACTTAAACCTAAAGCTCAACAAACACTACCTATAGTATCGCTTATAATATTTATATATAATGTAATAGAGTGATCTATAAAGTTATTTATTTATATTTGGGGCTGATAACTTGATTTAAAACTCGAATTATTGTTTATATATTTATAATATTATATAATAATAAATTATTCTATTCATTAATATTAAACTATGGTGTGATGTAGTAAGTACTAGTGGATATAAAAAAGAGTGATAGTTATCTTATTTTATTTCTTAAGTATTATTACAATTAAATTGGGCATAAATAATGTCAGACGAATATTAAAAAGTTAGATTAAATAAGTTATATCATTTCATCAAAGCATCAGTTACTTATGTACGTTCATAGTTCTGTTATTTAAATGATCACTATTTTAATAATTCTTATGTAGTGTTTCTTATCTAATATATTATTTAGGCATTTAATATTAATATAACCTTTCTTTCGTGATTCAGAGTTCAAATTAATTAACCATTAAAGATATCCATAAGTTTAATAATAATAATATTTTTTAATAAAAAGTAGGGATATACCACATACAATTTTATATAATTACAGTTGTGAAAAATAATTGTTTAGTTATTATTCTTTACTTGTGAGTTTTATTTAATTATTATCTACAATATCTACTTCATTCTTGTAATGTAGGTATGACCATAAACTTAGTATTAATACTTCACCTTCGATAAATAATTATCCTCATCGTCTGCATCCCGCTGGTATAGCATCCTAATAGCTACTATCTTTCGCGGTCCTGCCGTACCTATTAAGTCAATTATTTATTTTATGATAAGTTTTAATAGCACAATTAATATTAAATAATTCATTTATAGAGTTATTATTTTCTCTCTTATTAATATTAATATATTATAAGTTATTATATATATATAGTATTATTTCATTAGTAGTGAAATCCTTTTTGAGTAGCGTTACAGGTGTATATAGCTACAGTTATATATATAGTCATTATATATGTATGAGATGTAGGTATCATTATTCCTATGCTACTCTAACTTTTTATGATTTTTTTTTTTTTTTATTTTTTTTATATTTGAGTGGGTTAATTTATTGCCTATTATTTTTGATTATACAAAATTCTAAATATTATACTCTAACATTAATACATATTATTATTACAAAATAATGACGTCAAATGATTATCGTATAGATATTTTATTTGTTCTATACTTTATTTCTCAGCTCTAATATTTCTATATATATAAAGATCCTGGTTCTTTGATTATTTGATGTCAATGGGTGATTCCCTGACGTATTATATATCAAATTTAGATTAGGAGCTGGAAGTTTCCAACTTCTTATCTTAACATTGTATTGTGTGTTCTCCACGCTATAGATGCTTATTACTACATAAGGATGATATAGATGAAAGATTTTCTGCTTTGTGATATCTATTTATAATATTATTATTTATTAGTGCCTTTCTTACAATGTTTACTAGGAAATTTATAGCGTCAGAGTATTAGATGGGAGATTAAGTATAATAAATAGTTAGTTTATTTCTCAGTTATAATTATGAGTGTGATATAAGGAGACGAGGTTAAAGATTTCGTAACTTATATTGGTTTAGTAGAAAGTAATATCAAAATGTTTATCAATATTAAGTATCTATAGTTGAATAATAATATACGACGGTTATACCGTCGCCTGTTCGGAGTACTGAACATTATTATATAGTAATTATAATAGTATTATATTTAGATATAGCCAAAGGCTAATAACAATTTGCATTATTGAGTGGACCAGCGATCATTATTAGTGATTATTATCTTAGTCTACTATAGCCACACCACAAAGCGTGCTCTACATTAGTAATTATTTAGTAAATGTCATGATATATATTTACTATGATTATTGATAATTATCCGTAACAATTGGGGCTTCATTATCACTTTACCGTGCCTGTTAGTATCCTGAACATTATCTACAAACAATAGTATTAGAGGTGAGCGATATAAGTATGAGATTGATATTGATGACTTGAGGTACTCTATGATATTGGCTATTTTAACGTATATTCTAACTGAGAGATGCCTTCAGCTGTTTTATATTAGCGATGTGTTATTGAAACATTTCTTTTTGAGAAAATGCGCACTTAGGAACTTTTCAACATCTATTGTGATTTATATATAGGTGTGTAGGCCATAGTAGTGTCTTATTGCTTTAATTGTTCCAGATAATATCTTCAAGAATTAATCCGTAGAGTTTCATGAAATATAATGTTATTGAAGTTTCATGACTTCTACTATTGTGATAGAGTGTGGACAACATATGTGTACTTCTATCGTTAATAACGATCTGTATCAGTTTTCTTGTATAGTGTACTAGGAGTTAATCGTGACTAGTCTATATTCTTTTTTCTTTTCACGTCATACTGCTCATCCTGGAATCCGAGACGTTATCTCGTGAAACTCTATTGTTTTCACCGTCCGTTATAGGCCTTGTATTGCAGTTCCGTGGTACATTATGTTATTAGACTTTTATTGTCTCACTTGACATTATTGTATTAGACCTATATATTTGATATAATCTCACAACCTCCTGTCATAGCGAGAGAAATAGATATCTATATAGTATGATAATTATAATAATATGATATTGCTAACTCAGCGATGAAGCTTATTTGGTTGTTAATCGCAGAAATGCAAATGATTTTTTATATATGATACATATTGTTAATAGAATTAATTATATGAGATATTATTATCTAATATTTATGTTTTGTTGTGATATAATATATAAATTATTATATGATATATTGATATAAGAATAATGTATATTTTGTATTTTCTCTTGTCTAGCTTATAAAATGTATTATACCTCAAAAATAATAAAAAATATAAATATAATATAAATAAAAGTGTGATGATGGCATAGTAGATTATATGTAATTTAACTATATATTGTTATATATTGCTTACTATATACCTATTGTGACTAGCTACTTATAACTATTATACAATAATAGGGTGATATTCTTATATATATATATATATTATCTTTTTATCTATAGTTATAATTATTATAAATTCTATTAATATATATTATAAGTAAATAAAAAATCTAATATGCGATTGTATATTTGTATTTAAATTTACTTTATAAAATAAATATTTAGAGAATGTGCAGATAATATTTATACCTCCGAATGGCGATGCCAGTATGTGGCATAGTGAGAGAGTTACTGTTAGTATAAAATTTCTGTTAGTGGGCTTGAAGATATATCAAGAATTACTATGTCTATCATACCTCTCGATCATGTACAAATGAAAGAGGGTGTGTTAAAATAAACTCGGTCACTGTATAATGCCGTGTGAAATATTAGGTTATTTAGAATGTTGATTATATATGAATGTGTGTGATCACCTTTATATTTTAGAATTCTATTGTTAATATTAAATGTTGACTCTGTTACTTGGTTTAATTAATATTAATTTGATAACTCTCATACCTCTAAAATTTCATTTAAATGAGGATAATAATAAGAGGTGTTAATTATATTAATCAATATATGCATATAATTGTAATATTGACTATTACTATATATATTCTATATATTAATTATGTTTAATACAGACTAATTGTTGGTTATTTAAGCTATTTTTAGTGCTTGTATTTATGAAATCATTATGATTATAATTATATAGTAAATATATATCTATTATTATAACTATTATATTTTTTTGTGTCTTTATTAATTTTTTTTTAGTGGCATAAAAAAAACGAGGTATGTTAATTTTTACTGTTATTTCTTATATTCTTTTGACTAATAGAGATTAACTGTTATATTAATTATAATAACCCCGCTCTTTCTTTTTTTAATTTCCGACTGTACTTAACTATCACAGTTTAATATTATATTACACTATTAATATTTCACTAATATTTTATATTATATAATATATATATATATCT
>JABUQX010089983.1:0-30000 GCA_015478945.1 Trachelipus rathkii
TATACCGCGCTATATATATGTTGAGCAGTTATATGCTATATATATATATATATATATAGTTATAGTTATAGTTATGGTTATGCTATATATGTTATTATAAAGATATATGTATATATATATAAAAAAATTAGTATATATATATATATGAGTTATATATATATAATATATATATATATATATATATATATATGTTATATATATATATATATATATATATATATACAGTATATATATATATATATGTTATATATATATATATATAAGTTATAGTGATATATTTATAAAGTATATATATATATATATATATATATATATATATATATATAGTAATGGTATATATATATATATATATATAAGGTTATAAGTTATTATATAATATATATATATAATAGTATATATATATATATATGTATATAGAGCATATATATATATATATAGCAGGTATATATATATATATATATATATATATATATGTTATATATATATATGCAAAGTATTATAATATTAAAGTATATATATATATATATATATATATATATAGCAGCATATATATATATACGGTATATATATATATATATAGGTATATAGTGTATATATATAGTATATATATATATAGCATATATATATATATATATATATGGTGTTATGGGAGTAAGTGCTACATATATATACATCTATATATATATATATATATATATGTATGTATATACTTTTACTTTTATAAAAAAAATTGATATAGACATTATCAATAAAATATACAAGCAAATTGAAACAACATTTCATAATTTTTCTTCAGGTTCAAGCTTTTCAGAAGGCCTACAATCTGAGCAAGGAAATGCTAGATGTGGATGAAAAGAAAGTAATGGGAGAATTGGTGAATTTTTCCAGTTAGAGGGACTTCTTCAGTATGGAATATCTCTGGGCTTCACTTTCCAACAATGTTTTGTCTGCAGCATGGTGGATTAGTTTATGTAAGCATTGCAAGATATCAAAAGTAGCCTCCCGAATTCTAGACCTTCCTACCACTTCAGGCTCACAAATGAACATGCAGAAAAACTATTATTCATGTCATAAAGACGGAGCTGACAGAGCCTTCCGATACTTTTTCAAATTAATGTAAAAGTTGGTAGTAGTTAAAAGTCATCAAATTCATCACCCTGAAACCACATACACTATCAGCCAGAATTCTCAGTCAGGTAGCTTAGGTTTCTCTGTAAGGACATTGATGTCTGATAAAACCAAATCTAAAGACACCTCTGTCCATAGCTTTGAGTCAGAGTCTGACTCCTTCTCTTCCACAAATATAGCATATGAGGATGAGGAATCGGATTTATCAGTAGAGGCCATGATTGGAAACAGGTCTGAGGATTCAGATGCAGAAGCAGTAGAACAGGAATTTAATGAGGCCCTTGATGGTTCTTTAGAAATTTAGTAATTTTAGTTAGGCCTTATCATACTAGTTACTAACTTATGGTACTTAATATTATATTCTTTATTTGTGTAAGTAAATATATATTATAGTCATATGACTCATTTCTCATATGATCATATTCATTTCATGTACATTCTTCAGTTTTTACGCTTCAAAGGTAAGAAGTGTAATGTTGAATAAACTTGGCATATTTTTTTTTTATTTACTCATGTTTATTTTTAATGTGCTTATTTTTACAGTATAATTATATAGGTAAAAAACTGTTTATAATTCTTTATTAGTTAATAACTTTAATGAAATAAAGAAAAATAACATTAAAAGTAAGAAAATATATATTAAAAACAAAAAACAAAAACAGAAAATCCTTCATCTTTAAGGTAAGTTTTTTAAACATTGTTTTCATTTCTCCTTGAAAACAGTCTTTTTTATTCACTTACATCTCTAGTCTTGAACTATAATAACTATAATAATAGGTATCATAACACAACTTAAAATATTTTTTTTTTTTGGCATTTTTGAAGGGCTGTATTTCTTAAACCAAGCAAATACCAAAGTCAATATTGCAGGTGAAGGAACATCTATGGGAGTAGTATAATGTGTGAAATTTTCAGATTTTTAGCACTTACCCCATCAGAGATATTAAGGTTCAAAGTTACCGATTTTCCGAAAAATTGATTTTTGGACACCCTGTAAATTTTTTTAAAAATATTCACCAAACTTCAAATAAGATTTAGGTTAAACCATACTTCAGTATGTATCATCACACCAAATTTCATAGTGTTAAATTATTCCTTTTAATAATACACCCACGAAAATGGAAATTTCTTCGATTTTTATCACAATTTTTCGGATTCATTTTCATAGTGAAATATGCCATTTTGCCAAAAAACAACACATAAAAGGCCAAATGTACCTTTAAAGTATCCCTAACAAATCACTTATGAACTTTGGTATAAGAATTACCAATATGGAGATTTAAAATGTTACCTCTAATAAGTGATAAATTTTGCTCCACCTGGTCAAACATTTTGCTCACCCTGTTACAAATCCAGTAGAGTAAATCTACAAAAACGAATGGTGGTTCTGAACTCTCCAGGGATAACATTAACTCCATGCAAAATATAAAAGTTTTTAAAAATTATCGAGTGGCCAACTTCCATTATTTTGGTACGCAAAAATGGATAGACCCATATATATATATATTAAGTTGTTATATATATATAGTATATATATAGCAGATATATATATATATATATATATATATGTATATATATATATATATATATATATATAAACCCGTGGCGCAGAGGCTGAGTCGCCGACTTCATACGAGGACGCTGGTTCAAATCAGCATAGCAGTTGGAGTTTTATCTACCTAGCAAGAATTAAAACTCGACTGCGAAAACGTTGGTGGCGCTGGTTTGGGATAGCCGCCCAGTTCACCTTCCTGTGGTCCCCGCAGCTACCCCTCTTAATAGGGGATAAAGCACAGGGGTTTATATATATATATATATATATATATATATATAGCAGTATATATATATATATATATATATATATAAGAGTTATATATATATAGTAGTGTTATATATATATATATATATATATATATATGAGAAGAGTATATATATATAAGCAGATATATATATATATATATATATATATATATATATATATATATATAAAGTATATATATATATTATATATATATATATATATATATATATATATATATAGGGTCGCTGCCGATGGAAGCCAAGCTGCGCCGGCCCACAGGTCATATATTATTTTACTTTACTGTTACCTCCATCCCACCATTCAACTATGCCTCAAATCTGCAGCCTCTTTCTTCTATCTTTCTTTCTCGGTAAGCTTCTCCTTGTATTCCTGGGCAGATGTCGAGAGAAATCCAGGTCCCCCCAGATATAATTGCCCTATATGCCAACAACAAGTTAGATTAAATAGCATTCAATGTGTAAATTGCCGTAAATGGGTACACCTGACCTGCTCCCCATTTCGAACCCTCCCCTGAAATAATACGGGCTTCACCTGCACAATCTGTAACCCCCCCACTATTACCCAAAATCCTCCCCCTCCAAAAACTAATCCCCAAACACTCAATATACTACAATTTAATATAAACGGTTTAACTAATAAATCCATAGAACTCAATCATTTCCTTAAAAACATCCATATAGCCATCCTACAAGAAGCCTCCCTCCCCCAAAACACCCCCCTCCCCCCGTTCTATGGTTACGACGCAATTTACACCCCTTCAACCTCCTCAACACTCCCTCTTAACACTAATTCATAACAACATCCCTTACCACAACACAACCCCTAACACCTCCACACTATTCCCTGACGCATTAATAAAATCCCAATCCTGCTCCATCCTCCTGAACAAGACCACCTACAACATCATCAATCTCTATATTCGCCACCCTACCTCTCCACACACCCCCTATCAATATTATCCACATTTCCAAATCTCATACTCGGGGGCGATTTTAACGCTCACCACTCACACTGCCTGGTATAAGTTATTCACTTTCTCTGACTCCCTGCGGCAACCATATCCTCAACGAACTAGAATCCCTTAATATCCTCAATACTAAAAACCTCCCCACCCGAATTCCTCCCCAAGTAAACTAATCCCCTAAACAAGCATTTACACTCCCAAAACTCAAACCAAAAAAAGACCCCTAAATCCTCCCCCCTCCTCTATCAGCCCTCCTCTCTCATCTATTAGTAAACTGCTAGAGAAACTAATATTAAACAAAACTCCCCCCTCATCACCCTCCCAGATTTCCAACACGGATTTAAAAGCAACCCTCTACAACTACAGCCCTCACCTCCTCACCCAACACATCATCAATGGCTTCAACAATCCCCATCCCACAGATCCATACTTCACAGCAATTGACATTAACAAAGCCTTTGGACACTGTTCCCACACACATTCTTATTCAAAAATCCTTCAATCCCCTAGAAAATAATGACAAAAATGGCTCTCTAATCTTTCTCACCAACCGCTTGCCAAAAGTCCTCCACAACAATCTTTCCCACTCATTAAATAACATACAAACTGCCCATTAGTAATACCACACCCATCCATTCCAACTCATGGCAGAGATCCCCATCCAACACCCACGGCTGGCAAACTTACTTGCAGATGGATCATCAGCCCCATCTAAGCACCCAGGGGATTTAACAGGCAACATTTGAGGCAGTAGCTTGCTGGCAATATTTTAGAAATCTTTGCAACATTGCCAGATCTGATCACCCAGTGATCTAATCATTTATCAACAATTCCTCCACCGTGACTGCCACCAATCTTCACTCCACCCAACAGTTTTCCTGAACAATAATCCCCTCCCCCTAAACAAACCCCAAAAATATTAGAACTTACCTATGACACACACATGACGTTCTCCCTCGATCAAATCACTGCAACCCAACGGAAACTAAACACCCTCAAAACCCTTTCCCAACACAACTTTAGCGACAGGAAACACACCCTTACCACCACCTATAAACAACTCCTCAGAACAAATTTAAACTATGCTCTGCATGGTTCCCAGCATTGTCAAAAACTAATAAAAAAACTACAAATCACACAAAACACCGCCCTAGAATCATCACTGATGCACAACCACCCCCATCTAATACATTACATGACGAGACCTACATCCTTCCTATCTCCACCCACTTTGAGATGGTGGGGACTCAATTCTACCAGAAATCCCTAAATCCAGCCCACCCATGTCACCAAATCCTCTCCAACCCCTCCAGACACAAATTTATAACAACATTTACATCTCCCCCTCCCAATAGATCATGGGTTACACATATCCATACCCAACCCCAACTAACCAATACTTACCTACAAAACCGCCTCCCCAAAAATTTCCCCTGGAGAAGCAAACACTGATCCAGAAGAGGCCAAATTCACCCTTGCCAGGAGTAACTGAGGCCTCACCCAAAACTCCTGCACAGGAACATAGATTCCGGCTAGATAATCACCTCCCACCTGCACCGATGTCACGTTTCCCAGGATGTAATAGGGAGCACCTCCGGTGCCCGCCGACGCCCCTGCCGATCACCCTCCCTTCGACAGGGAAACCCGCCTCAGGGCGGTGCTTCCTGAAGCAGCGGGGCCCACTGAGGTGGGTCAATATATATAGCAGATAGTATATATATATATATATATATATATATATATAGTATATATATATATATTTAGGTATATATATATATATATATGTATATATATATATATATATATATATACCTTTACTTTAGCATGCGGTCTCAATTTCTTTCACCATTTCTGTGTCTAATTTTTGACTCTGGCCAGGAGGTCTACAAAATGCCCCTATTCTATACGATTTATTGTGCATAAGGATATCTACCTAATAATATCTAAATATCATATTAATTGTTTTAATGTCAAAAAAGTCAATACAAACAAATGAGCTGATTTAACATGCACACAACCAATCCTCCTTCTTATAACAATTGTCTTCTTTAATATCTTCTTTCCGTCCATCTTGATGTGGGTCTCTATATATCCTCCTTCATAATCAAGCTAGTTGCTACTGTGATCACACAAGATATAACTT
Organism: Trachelipus rathkii; assembly: GCA_015478945.1. NCBI lineage: Eukaryota > Metazoa > Arthropoda > Malacostraca > Isopoda > Trachelipodidae > Trachelipus > Trachelipus rathkii. The sequence continues at coordinate 6,058 of JABUQX010089983.1, forward strand.
CAACTGCTTCTGGTGATATATTTCTAGCATTTCAGCTCAAGACTGATATATTCCAAGTTGGGTATCTAAGAATATCCAGTAATAAATATCAAGCTTGGCCATGATCCGCTGAGTCTATGCTTATAAAGGTCGCTGTTATGTTTTCCATTCATATACTAAGATTTGAAATTCTTATCACCCTCCCATCATAACTCAGCGTTATAATATGCAATTTCGTAAAACTAATCAGTAAGTAACATCTAATAGAATTCCAGCAATGTCCCTGAACACTGCAAGAACATTGTTCCCCAAATTCTTCCTCCTCCCATTCAAACCAAATAAACTCCCAATCATACAAACTTCACATCCTAAAACTGGCCACTAACCATTTCCCAAAACTCTCTCAACTAGTAACCTAATAATCCTGAACGTGCACCTTCTTCCACGAAGGCTTTCATCTTTCTGAATCAACCCTCCTATTAATTCTTCTGACCTTCTATGTCCTATATCATTTGTACCCACACACAATCACATTTGAATCAACATTTTTAGAACTCTTTATCTATCCTATCCATGATATCACTCACCTCGGCACCTGGATAACATACTTCTCATTCATTTCTTTATCCTTGTTTTTGAAAACTTCACTCCTAGATATCGTATCATGTCTCTAATTAGTAAATGCTCAGTCTTTCCCTTTTTAGAAAACCTATTACCATGAAGCCCCCTCTGATCCTTCCCATCTGGAAGACAGTGGAACCTGTTACTGCAGGTCACATTGACTGACTTTCGAGATCCTAATCTTATTATTTCTATTTTACAACTCTCCATTCATTTGCAGACCTATTAACTACTACTTTAGCCTTTTCCCTCTCATATTCCCACCCCTTCCCCTCACCTCGACATTCCTAATAATACTAACTTTTTTTCCTAACACTTCCCTCCTTTCACTCAAATACCAATTCATTTAATTCATTCACATTTTCACTCAGCCTTACAATTTCCTTCCTTAACAACACATTTTCTGCATTCAAATTACAAACAGGACAGCTATTCACATATTCACCTCTCACAGTCCCACAGTTATCACAGAAATGCAGAAAGATATATATATATATATATATATATATATAGCATATAGTATAGTATATATATATATATATATATATATATATATATATATATGTATATAGCATATATATATATATATATATATATATATACCTTTTTTTCTTTACTGTGGTATGGTCTCTCTTTCTTCTCACCTTCTGTGTCTAATTTTTGACTGGCCAGAGGCCTACAAAATGCCCCTATTCTATACGATTTATTGTACATAAGGATATCTACCCACACAGATTCAACATCATAATAATTTGTTTTAATGTCAGTTAACACAAATTGAATATTGATTTTAACATAAAGCGCCACACAACCACCCTCTTTCCTTTATGCTGGTAAAATTAAAGTGAATATCTGTCTCTTTTATATTCCTGACAGGAGTCTCTATACAATTCTTCATTAACCCATTCAGTTATGCAAATAATGTCTAGATTCTCTTTTATGGTATAGCTAATCAGTCATCTTTTTATTCCTGCATTTGGTAAAAGCATTTGATATTCTGCTGTTAACTTTTATTGCTATCATCTTTATTTGAGCCTGTAACAACACTAGTTTTATTTATCTCACCATTATTACAGTTATCATTACTATAATTATTCATATCAAGATTTAGCCCATCACCCCTACTTTACCTAGTTTTTTGATACACAAGTCTCCAAACTGGAACTGAAAAGCTCAACACCTTTACGACTCAAGTGAACTCCATCTACTGCAAAAAGATCTTTGTCCAGAAATTCTCTCCACAAATCCAAAAAATTTTCTGAAAAACATAATTTCCTAACCCTTTCATTTACACCTAATTCCCCATTCCTAACCAGCACCTAACCTAGGTAAAATCCCAGAAATCATGCACCTTCTTCCACTAGCTTTCATCTTCTGAATCAACCTCCTATTAATTCTTCTGACCTTCTATGTCCTATATCATTTGTACCCACATGCACAATCACATTTGAATCAACATTTGTGAACTCAATCTCTATCTATCCTATCCATGATATCACTCACTCTGGCACCTGGATAACATACTCTCATTCATTTCCTTTTATCCTTGTTTTGAAAAGTCATATCTAGATATCGTATCATATAGTCTCTAATTAGCAATGCCTCAGTCTTTCCCTTAGAAAACTCATTACCATAGGCCCTCTCTGATCCTTCCCCATCTGGAAGACAGTCGAACCTGTTACTGCAGGTCACAGGCTGACTGACTTTCGAGATCCTAATCTTATTATTTCTATTTTCTACAACTCTCCATTCATTTGCAGACCTATTAACAACTACTTTAGCCTTTTCTTCGTGCCTAGGTGAATCCCACTCCTTCCTCACCTCGACATTCCTACTAACTTTTTTTCCTAACACTTCCCTCCTTTCTCAACTCAAATACCAATTCATTTAATTCATTCACATTTTCACTCAGCCTTACAATCTCCTTCCTTAACAACACATTCTCTGCATTCAAATTAAATACAAACAGGACAGCTATTCACATATTCACCTCTCACAGTCCCACAGTTATCACACAGAGCATACATACTTTAAATTATTATTAACTTTACTAACTTGTACCTATTATTTTACCAACTACAGTTTAAATATCACTAAAGCCCAAAATGAAATAAATTAATATCTTAAAACAAGTTAAAAATTTAAACAAGCTTAAATCTAGCCTACCTAAGCTAAGGATTTATAAAAATTATAAGGTAGGCCTAACTTAAGACACTACCATGGCTCAATCGATAGAGCGTTAGAGTCGCATGGCAAGGGTCTGGGTTTGATCCTAGTCCGGATCCTAGGTAGAAATTACCTAGAAAAGTTCCCCTCCTTTCCTGATTAGGCTATGCCCTGAGCCGTGAACTTCATATATATATAAATATATATATATATATATATATATATATATATATATATATATATATATATATATATATATATATATATATATATATTTTTTTTTTTTCTTTATTTTTTTATGTCAGTGTACAGACCCACCACAGCTCACAGAAAGCAGCTCATACTGGGTATGATGATAAAGATAGGTGACTAGGTATATATAGTATATATATATATATATATATTTCATTAGATATATATCATATATATATATATATATATATATATATATATATATATAAATCTTTAGCCTATGGCTCTGGGAAACTTAAATTTAATTTAAATTATCGCAAAACTAAAATAACAATTATTAAAGACAGTAATTAAATAAGGAAAATCTATTTAATAATCCAAATATACCTTTACACAATATACAGTAAATCTCCTAACTAAGCTAGCCTAGAGTTAGGCTATCAAACACTAACCTAGTCCAATACTAGTGCTAAATTAACTATAAGAACTGATTTACTTAAAAATAAATACACAAACTACTAACACCACTACTTATAATACAAAAAACAATTATCACAAAATAAACAATAAATAAACAAATTATGCACTAAAATAGCAGAGCACAGTCAGAACACAACCTCCTCTGACCAATATTACAGCCTTAATTTAAAGTGGTCTCTTAAAGTGTTTTAAAACTTCTTTCCAACCCTGATAAAACACAGTACCGTATATTATTCCGTTTGTTAACTGAAAGTAATTGTAATGCTTAATTGTATATACTATAAAAGTAAACCACTACAAATTCTTAAACAAATGACCTATTAATCCCTCTATTAGTACCTGACTTTCATCCAATCCAGAAATCGCCTCATCATCATATTCACCAATCTCTTTATATTCTTCCGTAATGTCCAGTGGTTCATCTTTGATTTCTAACTCTCTTTTGACATCTATGATTGGGTAAAATATTTCTCCCTGTTGAAAATAAGAGAAAAAGATTTTAAAATAATAATAATAATAATAATAATAATAATAATAATAATAATAATAATAATAATAATAATAATAATAATAATAATAATAATAATAATAATAATAATAATAATAATAATAATAATAATAATAATATTGGATTACAGATAATAATAATAATAATAATAATAATAATAATAATAATAATAATAATAATATTTCATTTGGATTTCAGGACAAGTGGATGTAACACTGAATGATGAAATAAATGCTGCAGCAAAGGATTCTTCTGTTATGTATACCCGTTACTTTAACTTATTCAAATACTGAATTTAATATATTAATAATCAGGGTTGGAGATTTTTTGCTTTTTTATATACCTATAAATCAATTTTTTATTTTTTTTTATTTTTGTGATTTTTTTAGGCACAAATTGCTTTTTTATTTATTATTTTTATAAACTTAGTAAATCATCCAAATTATTACCTAAATAATAATAAGTTTAGTAAATATAATTATTATTTAGTTTAAGTTTAAATTATATATATATATATATATGTAAGATATATAGTATATATATATATATATAAATATATGAACAAAGTTCATAGTTAAGAGCATATATATATATACATATATATATATATATATATGGCAATGCAAAACGGTTTTTTTTTAATGTTTTTTTTTTCTTTTTTAAGATAATTTTTTTTCAACAAGGTTTTTTTTTTATTTTCTTTTAAATACTTTTTTTATGTATATTAAAGATGTTTTTAATTATACAGTAGTACCAATACCCCTTCTAGGCCTAAATATTGACTATTAATACGGATTTTTATATATACAGTGTATATATATACAGTGTATATATATATATATATAAATGTATAGTAGTAAATAGCATATATATTTATATATATATATAAATATATATATATATATATATATATATATATATATATATATATATATATATATATATATATTAGAAGGGATGCAGCAGATGTTTTTGTTGCGATTCAATATGGATGCGTGGATGCGATGTTTGATTTAACATCCGTGATGTAGCGGATGTTTGATATATATATATATATATATATATATATATATATATATTTATATATATATATATATATATATATATATATATATATATATATAGTATATATATATATATATATATATATATATATATATATATGAGTTTAAAACACAATCTATTAATTTAATTGTTACCAGGGTGCGTGGACGGAACCCAACTCAAATTCACCCCACCAACCTCTTTTTTACTCAACCTCCTCCTTAATGAAAGAGATTTTGACGATAAATTATATTCTTTTTTGCACTAGTATTGAAATTCAAGTATAGGAAGGTTGTGCTTGAGAAACATCAATTTTTCTGCCTTTTCTGCTGAGTGTCTGTTTCTCTTTTCATCATATATTAACCCAACATTGCTAAATACTCTCTCACTTGGAACACTAGTTGCAGGACAGGCCAAGTATTTTCCTTGCAAGTTTACTTAAGCGGTAAACATTTTGCTTAACTTTCCACCAGTCGTTTTTCTTGGTGATAGTTTGTAATCTAGAAGTTTCTTATGATAGCTTTTCAATCATTTGCACTACATCTTTTGGTAATGTGTGTTTCTTCATTACTACTGGAATAGCTCTTTTTCCAGTGAATTCCAGTTATTGATTTGTTTGTAGGTGTTGGTTCTTGTAGATTTCATTTTTCCATTAAATGGGTGGCGAATTAATAGACTATTCGGATTGAAGTTTTTCAACTGCAACAAAAAGGGACGATTTAATTTGTTCTAACATTGTGTTCCAAAAAACTTGCCTTTATAACGGGGATCTAAGTAAGTTGCAATAGAATGAAGGTCATTAATTTCCACAGAACCAAATTGTTTTTCTAGCTCTAGTTTTATTACATCTTTCATTCTTTTCAAACCATCATCATTTTCATTTGAAGATGGTTCAAAATGCTTCCTTAATGTTGAGATGGTATTACATCGGAAACCTGGCTGTAGAGGCGCCTCGATTTTTTTTTTGGCAATTTCTGTCAAATGGTTTCAATAGCTTAATGTGATATGATGTCATTTTCCATATTAGTAAAAGTATTAACTTTGGAATACAAACTGGCGTAAAAAGCAAGAGGTTCTCTGAGTGATACTATTCTTTCCATCATATGACATGTACTATTCAGCGAGTTGGAACGTCTTTGAAAACAGAAAGATATGGAAATATCAAGCCGTTTTTGAATTGCCTTCAACTCATTTTCATTTTCAGATACATCTTAAGTATTTTTGTTATAAAATTCTTTACCGCGCAACATTCGCAGGGTAAAGCGCGGATGCGGATCTTTAATATGTGCGGATGCGGATGTTATCTGTATCACTAATATATATATATATATATATATATATAGCAGAGAAGAGAGAGAGAGAGAGAGTATATATATATATATAGCATATAGTTATATGAGAGGCGGGCGGGAAGTAACGCCCACTGAACAGTTAGTTCCCCAATATATGTTTGAAGAAAAATGATTATGAAAAAATTCAATAAATGAACAATAACAATTACGACTACCTTCAATGAGTTAAATCTTGTCTTCTAATGAATGATGAACAAACTTGTACTAGAGGAGGACGTCGGACAATCAGCCAAGTATCAGGCTTTCATGGAAACGAAAGGTATTTGTGCAGGACCTGAGGATTAGAGCGAGCAGCCACGTAACCTCAGGGTGAAGAATTCATCAATGACGCCAGATTGTATAAGATCTTTGTTTTACTCTCTTAATACACTCATAAATTGTTTATAGTAGTTCAGGTAGATCAGAATATATTTAATGATTTAATATAAAAATAATAAATATTAATAATAAAGAAAATAAACTCCGGGATAAGGAAAAGATTATTATAACAATAACTTTACTGTGAAAAAGGTTTAAGGACAAAAAATAGGGGTCATGAAGTGGTCCCTATTTAAGAATAAGATGTAAATACTGGGTATTAGCTGGTTCGTAATAAAAAATAAGAAATCAATCCCACAGCTGAAATGCCGTATAACCCACGACTATGAACAAGTGTAATAAACCAGGAATTAATTTGACACCGAGCAAAGTGTGGTGTCGTGTTTGTGAATTACACTCAACAATCGCTATACTTATCTTTGATATATATATCCTGCTTCCAAATGAATACTTCGGCTATTTTCAGTAAGTTCTATATTTATTCGTCTTTGTAGAAATTCTCATGCAGAACAATCTCTTTATCTCTTTTTCTTTTTCAGGTATGATGAAGTGTAAAACAGATGTAACTTTCCAAGTCGATGATATAGCAGTGACAAATCCAAGATGAGAAATAACTTCTATATTGGTATGGTTTTCACAAACAGTTCTCCAATATAAGGTAAGTTCCAAAGTAAGTTTGCAATTCAGTTTCAGTTTGTACAGTTGCTTCAATCCCACGATTAGTTTAAGGCTGGTATCAGCCCAAAGCCAGTTTCTTAACCAAAGATCAATTTTCGACCGGAAATTAGTTTTCAAGGCTGGTCATCAGCCCAAGAACAGTTCAATCCCGAGAATAATTTAATCCAAAGAATAATTTTTATCTAGTTTTAATCAATCTTTTATTTACATTAGGTTTTAAACATACCCTTTTGTATTATAGGAACATCCACGAGGGGAACTATCTCTTCTGTTGGTTCTTCTATGTTTGATGTGATGTTAGAGACTCTTCTGGTTTGTCAGAACAAGAAGTCTGCAAAATATTATTATGACTGTGTAAGTATTTCCCATATCCTATTAATATTTACATCTTTAAATATGAATTACTTGCATTAACTATATGAATCATTTTACATTAAATTATATTAATCAATTTATATTTCCTACAGATTTAACACACCTGCGACAATAGAGATGTAATCTAACTGAGTGATAAACAATTCCACTTCTGCACAGATTCCAAGTAAATTCGGATCTCAAAATCAGAGTCAGAGATATATCATAAACAAAAATCTCTTTATAAATACTAAATTAAATTGACTAATATCATGACATGAAACAAAATTACTAATATTTCAATAGTCTTTCTGAAACACAATAACACCGGTCAGTAACATTCTTAATTAACCCAGGTTGAAAATAATTGAATAATAAATGACAAATAATAATGAAAAATATGATAATATATAATTATAATATACAAATCATAAAACTCCAGCATTAGGCTCCAGGTTCCATGAAAGAAAGAACAGCTCCCTTTATATTCCTCCCTGATAAAATTGAGCCCCTCCCTTAATTTTCACCCATGAATACCCTGACTATGAAAGGGTGGTAGGATAATGCTGGAGCACAATGACTATGTTTATGAAAATTGAACCAGCTAATAAATAATAATAATGACTACATTTGAACAACACAGTCATATAATGGTAACAATGATTTATTTAATTATATACAATTTAATATATTCATTTTCAATGATGTATCCAAGAGCGACATTATAAGATATAGCATCTTCTTTTGCCATAAAATCTTGCAATGGTCTTAATTACTTTAACTGTTTTTCTGATCAGTATATCGTAATCTACATTTGTAGTCATAAAAGATTTTTTATTTGATATAATTGTAGCACATTTGGCTAATTTTTCGTTTTAGATGAAAATTTTCTTTCAGATTTTTAAAATTTTCCGAGCAATGCTTTTCTATGCATAATAAAAAAGAGCGGTGGCAAAAGTAACGGCGGCTAACAAACAAGGCATTTTTCCGTTTGCTGAAGTTCTAAGTACAAAAGTACAGTACCTAGAGAACCAAAATATAGTGATTAGTTGAGTGCATAAATGTAAATGTCATAAATAATAGTTTATACTCGGCATCAATTAACCCTAATATGAAAATGAAAATCTAAGCATCTATATTAATTTGATTTTAAACTTTTATAATCATCTATGAAGAGTCGATGAAGAAATTATTTACAACCTCTAAACTGAAAATCATGACTCTTATTATGAGCAATACACTAAAATGAGAATTCAAGTATACGATGCCAGAGTATTTTAAATTACCTAACTGAGCATTCGAGATAACATATGCATGAAAATTCTTTTTTCATTAATTTTTTTAGAGCATTAAGTATCTTGTAATTCATGCAATTTACTATTATTTTGCAAATTATTATTATAACTTTTTAAGTCAACAACCACTACCAAACATGTCAGCTTATGAACTTAAATTCATATATTTTAATGAAAAAATATTTTACTAATTTAATGAGCCAAGCTAGCATTAATTAGCCAAGAAAACCATACAACAAGTTCAAGCATTTGTTTGTTTACATGAATTGAGAACACAAATAAGGATAGTAACCAAGACCAAAAACTTTATTTTATTAAGCGTAAGCTTCCTTGAAAAGAAAACATGAATAAAATAAAAAAATAAGGATAATAACCATAAAAAATAAGGATAATAACCATAACCAATATAATTTTTATTAACTACAATTTTATAAGGATAATAACCATAACCAAAATAAAAATTTTCAACTACAATTTAATTCATAAAAAAAAATCAAAATTCCTGTATTTACAACAGTCTTCATAGAAGAGATGAACGTCTTCGCCGACGCACATATTCCAACGGCGTTGACATCACATGAGGGAAGTCAATAACTGGCCCCATACGTCTGGTAAAAGGACGTCTCTGAATATACTCTATATCCTCTTGACTTAATGGTAAAAGAGCCAAATTGCTATCATCTAACTGCACATTTTCAGGGTTTCCAAACACTTCGCCAACAACCTGCAAAGATGGTGGCACAAAATCCACCGGTGGCGAAGTGGACAATCCTTCAGCAAGAGGTGGGCCCATCATTGTTTCCCAAACAGTAGGTCCAAAACCATAAAATTCAGTGTCACGTGAAGAACTAGAACTTCCAAAATTCCACGAACCATTCTCTATATCTCCGGACTGAACCAAAGGAACTTCTGGTTCAGCAGGATTATTACTTTCTGAAGTCATAGACCAATTTGAACTTGGTCGATCTCGAAAATAGGACTGATTGAAGGATACATTGTTCGGCTCTACAGAATAAGTTTTATTAATATCCTCCATTACTAACGGCGGGAGTGATGCCGGAACTCCGTCATTAGGATCTGCAAAAGAAGAAGTAAGAACAGAGGGGTACCGGAACTGCACAGGGTACTCATGAGCATATAAATCATGAAAATCTAATGAGGGCGTAAAAGGTGTTGGAATTTCCTCTTCACCAGTGAACACCAACTCATCGGATGCTCCAGCATCCGACATAGGTGTATGAGCACTACCGAACGACGACTCTCCAGACTTTTCAGGACTCCCTGAATTAACAAAGGAATCAGTAGATTCGGAATGAATTTCCGCTATAGGTGATGAAAACCTCACAATAGGTGAGTGCGGTCTAACAGAACCAGGTGACGAGCAGGGAGACAATTCAGTGGGGAGACCCACTCCTTCACTCTTATCCATTTGCAGCTGCATAATCCTAGTAGTTAAATCTGGGAGTTTGGAAAACACATCCAAAGCTATGGGATTGAAAGATAAAAATCCTTCAAAGTCTGCATCTTCCTCTTCAATGTGGTCAAAGCTATTATCGAATAGAGGAACCTCAGATAATGCTTCCCCGATTTCACTTGCTTCATAACTAGCCTCGGAGTTATGATCTGGCAAATCAGGATCGTTCTCTTCCTCCATCAATTCGTCATCTTCAGAAAAGAACATCTCACTGATTTCCTTGTTCCGGGAAAGATACCTTCTTAAGTAATTCGGGATGTCAATCCACCCCCTCAGATGAGAAAAGTGGACCTTCTGTAGGCGATCAGAAGGTTTATTAGCTCGCCTAATCGTATAGGTAACACGGTTACGATTCACCTCTTCAACTATGAATGGTCCCTCCCATCGACTTTGGAACTTCATAGTAGTACTGGGACCGGTTCGGATGACTTTCCGAGCAACTTTTTGACCCTTTTTAAAGGGCTTAAAGTTAATACTACCCTCTTTCCAGTACTGAGGGTAAGTATGTATTGGTACATGGGACTTTTGTAGTAAAAAATCAGAAGGTGACATCCCCAAAGAACTATGACAAAGGACGGAGGAGGTTAATTCTTCATCCCATTGATCTGGTTTTTCCCAAACCAAGCACTTCAATATTTGAATGAGACTGCGATTAAAACGTTCACACACCCCATTACTAGAAGGATGAAGTGGTGACGTACGAATATGTTTAATATTGTGATCCTGCAGTACTTGTTGAAAAACATGTGACGTGAACTCAGTGCCATTATCAGTGAGAATCCGATTTGGCACTTTAGGTAAGAACGGAAGAATTTGATGTTTTAATTTCTGAGAAACTGTCTGACTGGCCTTATCTGCTACTGGGACAACAGCGACCCACTTGGAAAAATGGTCGATGAATACGACACAATATTTATTCCCCTTAAAAGTTTTAGGAAACTGCAACAAATCCATTGCGCACAAGTCAAATGGAGAGTTTGCAAGAATTTTTAACATTGGGGGAGTAACATTCGATGAAAAGGTCTTTTGCTTCTGGCAAATTGGGCAACAACGAACCACATCTGAAATGACGTGGTTAACTCTGGGGTGCCAGAACTGTTTATATACCAGCTGAACCAATTTGTTCCTACCTATGTGAGCGCATGAACTATGAAGATTCAAGACAATATGCATTAGAAAATCTAAAGAGACCAGATACAACAAAGTGTTGTTTTTGGTTTTATAGTATAAAATTCCATTTTCAAAAACAATCTGATTATGGTACATTCTATATTGCTTGTTCACTAAGTTCCAATTTACTTGATGACTTGGGCTGCTCAAACCTTTTAAAATAAACCTAAGTGTACGATCATGACGTTGATCATACATGATGTCTGTATCATTGACATTTGTATTTACAATGGATATGTTCCGAACGGGTATTGTATACACCGGCAACGATGAATTAGAAGAAAATTTCATCCCATCTGCAACCACGGTTATTTTCTTCCCCTCAAGATAAATCAATTGGTGTCGGGCCATATCCGGTAAGAGATGGTTTTCTCGGAGCGCACACGTACCTAAGATCAATGGATGATCCTTCATGTACTGATGTGGGACAATAAAATAGGCGGAGGATTTAGTAGAGAATCCTGACGAAAATTTTAATTTCAGATTCACATATTGTGAAATCGGAATTCTTTGCTTATTAGCAAAGCCACTTATGGCTTTGACACCGGCTTCTGCGGAAGGTAGGATTTCCTTGTGTTCTCCCAACAAAGGAATTACTTCAGAGCTAACTAAATTTACCCCAGCCCCACTGTCCACGAGACAATCATGCTGAGGGCTCCCAATATCATCTAAAACAACGGAAACCATTAAGGGTTCAATATCCGCCCGACATAAATTTATAGGGATGGTCATCTCATCATCTGGATCCGTATTATTCACAAGTCCTGAGTCTTGAATTAACTTTATCCCCACTGGACGACTCATTTCTGTGGAGATTGGGGGTTTAACGGATGGACACGAGAACGATCGGACTTTTCCTGGACGCCATGACAGTGGCCCTCGTAATGTGACTTACGACAATGTTCACAAGGATCTAAATATTTCCGCGGTGGTTGAGGTTCTTCCGATCGTTTAGAACAATGCTCAGGATGTTCCTCTTGGGTCTGTGGAACTACTTTCCTAACTACTCCAGAATAGGGTTTCCTGGGCGGTCCACGAGGTGAATTCGGTGAATCACACTCAACGATTTTTGGTGGTCCACCATCCCTCCTAGGAGAATTATTGTTTCGAGGAGGAGTCCTGTAAGGACAATTTATGCCTGCATGTGGGTTCTGACAAAAAGGACACCTAACCCTACTAGTATTCGGATTTTTCTGCGAATACGACGGAACAGAATTATATGAACTACATTCTGCCCGTATGTGTCCCTTCTTTTTACAATAGCTACAAATACCTAAGTATTTGTAGCATTCTCTCATTCTATGACCACGTTTTTCACAGTACTCGCAGATTAATTTCTTTTTATCCTCACCAGTAGGACTTGAATTCGTGTTTGAATTATTAGTTGCACGACCATGATGTTGGTCATACTTAGGTGGAGGACTGCGGCGAGTATCTCTGTAGTATTTACTACCTGAAGGTTTGTTAACTGGGCTACGATTATTGGCCTTAGGACGATTTTGATATGATTTACTTACACGCTCGGTTTCCCGATCGTGTAGGCTTTCTGTCCAATTAGGATACACTGTCTCTATTTGAATAACAGAGTCAATAGTTTCATTTAGATCATCTTTCTTATTATTCTGAGAATGATTTTTATCCACAAACTCTGATTGAGATTGTGAGAATGAATGAGGAACCGTGCTATTATTTTCTTCCAAAGAGTCTGCGAAATTGACTAGGTCTTCCCATGGTACTCTATACTTTCTATTTAGCTCCTGCATCTTAAGAAATTGACGTACAATTTGTTCAATATGAGGAGGCAGACTACACAAAAATGCAGTGCGTAAAGATTCATGCGCACGCATATCTATACCTTTGTAAGCTCTTCGAGCTAAGCGCTCTAATCGAAGTGCGAACATTTTTATGGATTCGCCACGACTTCGTCTTGCAGAATGATACTTCTGCAGTTGGTCCTCTTTCTTACGTATTTCCTCATCTTGAAACCATTTGATTAGTGCATCTCTGACTGAGAAGTAATTTCTATCATCCTTAACCAATAATTTGTATAACTGAAGGAATCGACCCTCCAGTTGACGACCTAAGAGTCTCAACCATTGATGAGGCGAATTCGGGTAATGTAGACTGCAATAAGCCTCAAAATCACCCAAATACATTATAAGGTCTTGATCGGCCTCATATTTATATTTGCCGGGGTCTACAACTTTCAAGCGTTGACTATTCTTGAGAAGTTGAGACAGCAAATAGACTGCGCTTTGTTAGCATATCCATAATGATTCTTATTTGCTACGCTGTTATTCAGAATGGAACTTTCAGGTCCGTAGATTTGAGATAGGTCTGTATTTGGTAAAGGCTCATATTTGGATAGCATCGGTGTTAGGCAGAGGCTCAGGCTGTTATATTAATGGTCTATTGGATACTGGGGTAAGACACATACATAAAACCAGAGTTAGGTCTGAGTTAGTTTGTGGTCAAAGGTTAGGAATTTCTGGTTATACACCAAGCACATTATTTAAAGATCGGAAGGAACTGCCTATAAATGAAGGATTAATACACATAACGATCTGACATTAGCTTGTCCTATCCAGAAGGATTATGAAGATAACTGATTGTCTCATTACTCAACTCTGGTCTAATTAAGATTTATGGATATACCCTGTCGAACCTAAGTGGCTTATCCTCATCTTCTCTAAACCCATTTGGGTTAGTATTGTTTATCTAAACAGAATCATGCTGTGACATGGGAAATTTTTTCTATAATTTATCAATACTAGCTGAATCAAAGGAATATCGAAAGCTAGAGGATGTTGTTCACCAGTAACGTGTGACTGCATCCTAGTTGGTTCTAAATTAACTGGAATGTTAGTTCTTTGATCTTGTTGAACTAACATTTCTTCTACTAACTGTGTGTCCCTTTTAACTCTGGACAACATATCTTTTAACATTGGAGCTGGCAATAGCCGATCTGAAGGCATATTTAATATTTCTTTGAGATCATCAGCGCCACCTTCTGCGCCTATGCATGTTTCAGATTGAAGGGATTGATGTAATCCCTGTACATCCACATTTTGAGCTGAGGTACCGGAATGATTTTCCGTACCCATTTCTTTCAGTGGATCTTGATCCAATTCCAAATCCAATAAACTTGGTGTTTCTTTGGTAAGATTATGTTCCATTTTAATAAATCAAGAAAACCAAACAAGAAATATTGTTACTTCTCCTATGAACGGAGAAAACCAATTAATAGTAAGAACGAAAGTGTGGAAAAAAGGTGATGGCGTAGTGAACAGAATCACCCGCAAGCGCGGCCACCCGAACTAAAGACAGCTCAGTCCTGTTCGGGCTACAACTTATCTACGAACGCGCCTCAATTAAATAAATGTGTGGTCTAATGTAAGGGGAAGTAACGTCCACGGAATTGCGTTATTCCCCTCAATATATATATTTGAAGAAAAATGATTATGAAAAAATTCAATAAATGAACAATAACTAGTTTATAACTTCTATCAATGAGTGTAATTTGTTGTTCCAGATGGATGTATGACACAAACCTTCAAACTTGTAGTAAATGAGCGACGTCGATAGCGAGAATTCGAAATTAATCCATAGACGTTGGGTTGTTCAGCTGGACCTGAGGATTTTAAAGTGCGATGTAGACCACGTAACTTCGGGGTGTACAAATCTCATCAAACGCCAATCAAGACAAGATCTCTTGTTTTCTCTACTTAATACTGCTTTTAAATGTTTACAGTAGTTCAGGTAGATCAGAATATTTTTAAATGATAGTTAAGTATAAAATAATAAATATTAATAAATAAAGAAATAAAACTCCGGGATTAAGGAAAAGATATTATTAACAATACTTTCTGTGAAGAAACGGTTAAGGAAAAAATAGGAGTCCTGAACTGGTCCCTATTTAAGAATAAGATGTAAATACTGGGTATTAGCTGGTTCGTAATAAGAATATTAAGAAATTAATCCCACAGCTGAAATGCCGTATGACCCACAACTATGAACAAGTGTAACAAACCAGGAATTAATTTGACACCGAGCAAAGTGTGGTGTCGTGTTTGTGAATTACACTCAACAATCGGTATATCTTATCTTTGATATATATTACCTCCTGCTGTCTTTCAATGAATACTTCGACTATTTTCAGTAAAGTTCTATTTATTTTTCCGCTCTTTGTAGAAGATTCTCAAGCAGAACATCTTCTTTATCGTCTTGGTTTCTTTGCTAGGTGTATGTTATTGAAGACTGGTAACAACAGATATGTAATCTTTTTCAAGTATATGATATAAGGTGACATAAAATGCCAGGAAAAAATGACGAAGGCTTCTATATTGGTATGGTTTTCATATGACCGTGTTTCAATATCAGGTAAATTTCAAAGTAAGTTTGTAATTTAGTTTCGGTTGTAGAATTTGGTCTCAGCCCACGATCAGTTTAAGGCTGGTATCAGCCCAAAGCCAGTTTCTTAACCAAAGATCAGCTTTCGACCGGAAATTAGTTTTCAAGGCTGGTCATCAGCCCAAGAACAGTTAATTGTAGATAATCCAAGAGTAGTTCAAACTGCTGGGTCTCAGCCCAAAAATAATTCCCTATTAAAATTAAATATTTTTAGTTACCGTAATTTTTATTTAGTTTTAATCAATTGCTTTTATCTAAATTAGCTTCAAACATACCCTGTTGTATTATAGGAACATCCACGAGGGGAACTATCTCATCTGTTGGTTCTTCTATGTTTGATGTAATGTTAGAGACTCTTCTGGTTTGGCAGAACAAGAAAGTCTGCAAAATATTATTATGACTGTGTAAGTATTTCCCATATTCTTTAATAATTACATCTTTAAATATGAATTACTTGACATTAATTATATGAATTATTTTACATTAAATTATATTAATCAATTTATATTTCCTACAGATTTAACACACCTGCGACAATAGAGATGTAATCTAACTGAGTGATAAACAATTCCACTTCTGCACAGATTCCAAGTAAATTCGGATCTCAAAATCAGAGTCAGATATATCATAAAAAAAATCTCTGTTAAACTTTCTAAATACAAACTAAACTCACTAATATCATGAACATGAAAACAAAAGTTACTAAATATTTCAACAATCTCTATTTTCCTCCTTGTCAGTAACATTCTTAATTAACCCAGGTTGAAAATAATTGAATAATATAATGATAAATCCATAATAATGAAAAACTATCGATAATAAAAAATTTATAATATAACAATCATAAAGACTCCCAGCATTAGGCTCCAGAGGTTACCATGAAAGAAGAACAGCTTTTCCCTTTATATATATATTATATGTATATATATTATTATTATATTAAATATATAGTATATTTTATATAAAGAAATTATTATTATTATTAAATATTATTATTATTATTTATTCTATTGTTTTAACATTATTCAAAATTCTTAATATTTGTTCATTAATCGGCAAATTATCGCGAAAATTTGACGATGCCGATGACGATTAAAAAAAAATCTGTTTTCCTGATTCCTTTGCCTTTTTTTCTTAGACGACTTACCGTCCCATCACTAATATTATATACTAATAATATATATTATTACTTAAATGATATATATATATATATATCTATATATATATATTATATATATATATATATATAATATATCTATAGGTATGTATTATATATATATATAATATTTATTATATAATTAATATATAATATATATATATATATATATATGAGCTGGCAATCTTGAAATATTGTACCACCACAGCAGACTAGGCCTAAAGATCCGACAAAACAAGTGTATCGAACTTGCATCTGATACTTATTAAGTTTTCGAGCAGTCTAGTAAGATTTTTTGTGTCATCATTTGTCAGTAAGTTGAATCTTTGACAGTGGGGGTGAGGGGAAGGATTGTTATGAATTTTATATTTGTTCCGGAAGGGTGGGATGGTGCCCAGATCGGATACTAGACAACATTACTCTGGTTTGGTGGTCCAGTGATTGTTTTGTAGGTGAAATTTGCGATGGACTTACTTGGAGTATGGAGTTATGAGTTTTTTTCTTTTCTTTTTTCTTTTCTCTTGTTCTTCTTGCTTTCTTTCTAGTAGATGTTGGTGGCTTGACTAAGAATCTTCTTAATGAGCACACTCAACAGGGTGAAGCATATGTATTTCCTTGCAAGGTCTGGAAAATGCTGTTTAAATTTCTTAAATTTAAGGTGCATAGTCATTAGTTATGCATGTTATCTAATAGAGTAGGTATGTCAATTAATTTTTATAGTGAAAAGATATGCTATCATATAAATTTGTTTACATTTAAGGGGAGACTTCATAACTAGACCCCCTACTTTTTGAAAGCAAAATCAAAATTTTCACTTTTTTTTATTATTATCTAAATTAGTAGAAAAATTCCTCCTGAACATCATAATGTTATTATTTTTTAAAAATTCTCAATAGTTTTTTAGATACAGAAATTTATTTAGAGAGGTGTCAAACTAAAAAATTTCAATTCCAGTCAAAATTGCAATTCCAGGTTTAGGATAAAAAAATGTTTTATTTATAATTATAGAAATATCTATTTTTTTCATATTCTCAACCGTCTAGTTTCATTCTCGGATTTACTTCAGGTCAAATACAATGGAGCGCGGAGCCTGGTATATTTTTTTTTCATGAAATAATTTTTTAGATGAAAAATTTTTGGCTAGAAGTAGTGTGCTGCAACAATTTTCAATAGTAACAGAATCCTTAGTCGGATCCGGATCCGAAGTCGGAGCATGATTTTTTTTCGAAGAATAATTTTTTAGAAGATCTGCTGAACAATTTACACATAGGGCAGAAACCTTATTCGGATCCGGAGCTGAAGCGGAAGTTGGAGCCGGATCTGAATTATGATTTTTTGTTCCTAAATAATTTTTAGGTGAAAAATTTAATGCGAGAAGACGTACTGAACAATTATCAAATAGTGCAGAAAACCTTAGTCAGATCCGGAGCCGAAGCCTGGTATGTTGTCTTGTTGTTTCAAAAAGTATTTTTTTAGTGAAAATTTAGATAAGGAGAAGGATCGTACTGAATGTCAATTTTAATAGTGCAGAATCCTTAGTCGATCCGGATCCCGGAGCCGGAAGGTCCAAGTGGAGCCGAAGTAAGTAGCTGTGCAGTAGTTTTTGATATTTTTTCGAAAAAAATTTTTTTCAGGTGAAAAATTTATTGCCAGACATGACGGAAAAGTCGCTGAACACATTTTTAATGTGCAGAAACCTTTGTTGCATCCGGATCCGGAGCGGGATCCGGATTTGGTATATAAATTTTTTTTTAAGAAAATTTTTTTAGATGAAAAATTTGTTGCCAGAAGACGTTCTGAACATGTTTCAAATAGTGCAGATCCTTAGTCGAAGCCAGAGTCATAGCCGGTGCAATAGTAATTTAAATTAATTTTTTCAAATTTTTTTTTAGTGAAAATTTATTTTAGAAGTCATGCTAAACAATTTTCAAATAGTGCAGAAACCTTAGTCAGATCCGGATGCCGAAGGTGAGCCGGAGCGCGGAACACTTGGGTAGGAATTGCTTTTTTCAAAAAATATTTTTTAGGTTAAAAAAATTTAATGCAGAAGACGCACTGAACAATTTTCAAATAGTGCAGAAACCTAAGTCAGGTCCGGATCCGGAGACGATCCTAGGTATAAATTTTTGTCAAGAAATAATTCTTAGATGAAACAATTTATTTGCCATGGAAGACTTCGAAGACTTGCTGAACACTTTTCAAATAGTGTAGTCCTTAATCGGATCGATCCGGATTTGGAGTCGGAGATGGTAGTTCTTCTAGTCCAGAGTATATTTATTTTTTCGAAAATATTTGGTGTAGGTGAAAAATTTTATTAGATAGAGATGTGCTGAGCAATTTCAAAGTAGCTTCAGGAACCTTAGTCGGATCCGATCTGGAGCTTGGTATCCGGAGCTTTGGTTCTGGTTATATTGTAATTTTTTTTTAGAAAATTATTTTTAGGTGAAAAACTTATGTGCTAGAAGACGTACTGAATCAATTTTCAAAATAGTTTCAGAAACGCCTTAGTGCAGATCCGGATCCCGAAGTGAAGTCGAGCTGGATGTATTGAGCCGGAGCTGGCTGATATGTTCAGCCGGAGCCGGTGACGAACTTTTTTGTTTTAAAAAAGATAATTTTTTTAGGTGAAAATTGGGTAAATGCCAGAAAACGTCCTGAACAAATTTCAAATAGTTGTGGCTCTGAACTTAGATTTGGGTGTCCGTTGATCCGGATCCTATTATCGCTAGATTCGGAGGCCTATCCTTTGGTATATTTTTGCAATTTTTTTCAATGTTTATAAATTATATTAGATGAATAACTTATTCCAGAAGACTTGCTGAATAATTTTTCAATAGTGCAGAATCTTTAATCGGATTCGGGAGTCGAAGTCGAGACAACAACAACGTTTTTTCGAGAAAAATATTTTTTGTGTAAAACTCTTAAATTGATAGAAGAGGAGTGCTGAACACTTTTCTATCAATAGTTGCAGGATGAGCTTTGCGATGAGGATTCGGATCCACTTTACCGGATCTTAGCTTATAATAATGTTTTTCAATTGAAATATTTTTTAGTTCGAAAAATGTCACTCTGCCAGAAGAGGATCTTTACTGACATAAATTTTCAAATAGTTACAGAAAAACCTTAGTTCGGGCATCGGAGTCGTGAGTTAGAGCGCGATCCTGTTTCTAAGTTTCTTTTCCAAGAAATATTTTTTAGATGAATAAATTTTAAATTGTCAGGAGAAAGACGTGCTGAACAATGTGAAATAGTGCTGGATATTCACTTAGTTGGATACGGATCGGAGTTCGGAAACGGAGGCCAGAATGTTTATACTGGTATAATTTTGTGTTCCTATATAACTATTTTTTTTTGGTGAAATAGTTATTGGCCAGAAGAACGTGCTAAATTCATATTTCAAATACGTGCTAGAAAACCTTAGTCAGAGTATACCAGCGCAGCATCTGTAGGAGCCGCAGCACGAGTCATGAAACGGTCAACCTCTGGCTGTAGGTTGAGTAGGTGGGATTCCTGGGCATAAATTTTTTTGCAAATTGCTTTCCCCACTGCAACGACTACATATTTATTGCCCGATTGTCTCTCCGCTTTTCAATCCTTTTTTCATAATTTTTTCCTTCAAAAAAAAATTATTCTTTTGGTACACTGAAAATTTATTGTCCACAAAGTACTACTACAATTCCATAACAGCAGAGGACTATAGGCAGAGTTTGGAGCCGGAGCCGGAGAAAAATAATTATTATTTTTTCTATTTGGGTTGTAAAAGAAATATATCTCTCAAATGGCTTGGAATTGTATTTGCAAGTGAAAAAAGATGGATTTTAGATTATATATATTTATATAAAGTATAGCTAGTAGTAATAATGATTAAGATAGTACTATAATATAAACTTATATTTATATTAATTATTATGTATAAGATTTTGTATTTTTTATAATTAGACCTACGTGTATATATATTAATATATTATAGTATTAACATAATATATCTATATATATGTATAAATATATATATATGATATGGATGGGTTAACCCTGACAGAATCAGAGTAGGGGTGAGTAGCAAGGGATAGGTTAGAGTAATGGGGAATGAAAGAGGAAGTGAAGGGTGCCAGCTGATTATATGGGAATGCGATTTTAGTTTAGTATGTGGCGGAATCTGAAATAGCTTTGGAGGGGATTAGTAGACGATGAGATTTGGGAGGTGTGGAAAAGGAGGGGTTTGAACAGTAAACGTGGACATCTGAGTAAGGTGTATGCGTGTTTGGTGAGTGAGTAGTTCTCTGTGTAAGTTATGGTTAGATGGTGAAGGCACAAGGCTTGTTGGTAATCATAATCGGTTTTTTTTTTCTTTCCCCGCGAGTTCAAAATAATTTAGGATATATATGGATGAAAAGTGGAACGGATGATGCAAGTAATGTAGTATGTAAAGTGTTGGGTGATATTGGAAGAAAGATAGCTGGGCAATTTAAATCGCTGTTATGTGATGCAAAGTCATTGAGTGTGCTAGGTTCTGTGAGCATGACGGTATGCCTATTATCCTGTGCTAAATTGATGATTGTAGTGAGACTATGGTCTGGAAATAAAGAGGTTACTAGATTTAATAAGTATAGTTGATAAGAACTTTCTGGCTGGGGCTACATACGGCATTTTTGAATTGGGTTGCTGCTCTGGTTTACAGGAGCAAGCTAAACCAAAGTCAATAGCCAGCGCCGACATGGGCTATTAACGAATGTCTTGTGGTGATTAAAGTTTGCAATACATTAAGCACGATGGACAGATTTCACTCGCGGGCCAGGACTGTCGCAACCAGATCGACTTACAGCAGTTCCGTGCGAGTTGAGAAAAAATCGTACAGGAGGCTCTATGCCCGCAGCTGAGTGGTTCCGAGATCTGCGCACTCCAGAAAAAAGAAGGTATCTCGGAACAGTTTCACTATTCATTCTGAAGTTCTCAGCTTGTCATGTAAAATACCAGTATATAATAGCATTTACTGGTATTATAATATCCATTAGCAAGCCGGTGGTAATGTTAACCCCCGCTAAAAAAGATCATTGGGGGGGTGCCCCCTTAAAATGTCAAAAACAACGGAGACATTTTCTGTTCTATGCTTGCTCCCCGTGTTATAGGAGCAACAACAAAGTCAGGCACGCCTGAACCATGGGAACGATCTATTGTACTTCTTCGTTGCAATAATTGCAATAATATAAACGAATGAGATAAATTTCATCTCGCACCAGAGGGAACTGCGGAACCGTCCCTGAAGATCGAAAGCCTGAAGGCTGAACTCGGGAAGCCGGTGTCCGGAGCCAGGATCCTGGGTGTATTAATTTCTCTTTCAAAAAATATCTTTTTTAGCGAAAAATGTATTCCGAGACAAGAAACTTGGTTGAATGCAATTTGATTCAATTAGTAACATGAAACCTTAGTCGGGATCGCGAGTCCGAACGCGGAGACCGGGTCTCTGGGTATTTGAATTTTTCTTTAAGTAAATAACTTTTTTTCTCATCAAAAAAATTTATTACGAAAGGAATGGATTGCTTGCTGCACGCAATGTTTCAAAGTAGGGTTGGGTAAGGGGAAGCCTTTGATCGGTTCGCCGGATCCGGACTCGTTGCTTAATTAAAATAGTTTTTTTTCATATGCGAAACTTATTTTGTTCTAGTGGTGATAAAATGGTTATTTTGAGCCGAGAAAAGACGGTTTTGCTGCTAATTCTTTTCAAATAGTCGAAAACCTAGTTCGGATCATCTCACAGGTAATCCGAGTTCGAGTTAGAGCGCTGATGCCTGTTTATAAAAAATTTACATTCCGAAGAAGTAATATTTTTTTAGAGGCTGAAAAATTTATTGCCGAGTAGACGTGCTGAAGCAATGTTGAAATACGTGAAGAAACCTTAGTTGAATACGGATCCGGTAGTCGGAAACGGGAGCCTCAGATTCGTGGGTATATTAATATTTGTTCTCTTATAACTAGTATTTTTCTTTGGTTTGAAAAGTTTATTGCAGAAGACGGGCTAAATCAATTTTCCAAATAGTCGCATGAAACCGTTAGTGCGGATCAGCGCAGGATCTGGAGCCGCTTAGTTTACCATTCTGGAAAGGGTTATTTAGAAACGGAACTTTGACTTCTGGGCATTTAAATTTTTCAGTAAAAATATATTTTGTATCAGACATTGAAAATTATTGCCTGTAGATTATTTGGGTGTTGTGTTGTAACGAAAGTACTTTACATCGATTCCTCAGACAGAGAAAGAAATATGTCGGAAGTCTGGTAAGCCGGAGGCGGAGAAAAAATAATTATTATTTTTCTTTTGGGTTGTAAATAGAAATAAATTATTTTAATTAGGCTTGAATTGATTCAATTGAAAAAGATATTATATATTATATATAAATCTTATATTTATATTATATTATTATATATATATCTATATTATATTATATATATTATTATATATATATATATATATTATTGTATTTATATAATATATATTATTTACTTATTATATATATATTCTATGGATGGGTTACTGACAGAATCAGTAGGTAGTGAGTGAGGTAGCAAAGGGATAGTGTTAGAGTATGGAGAATGAAAGAGAGTGTAGGGTGCCCTACCTAAATTATAGAGTGCGGATGGATTTAGTTTTAGTTGTGGGCGAATACTGATAATGAGCTTGTGAGGGGGATTAGTAGATGAGGAGACGTTTGGGAGGGTGTGTATAAGAGTAGGGTGTTGAAAGTACCACGTGG
>JABUQX010089983.1:35000-37500 GCA_015478945.1 Trachelipus rathkii
TAGGACTCGAACAGCATCGAGTGACAGCTTAGCATTGTCGCCGTAGAAAATGTACCCAGGTGGGTTTGCTCTTTTTACACTATTTCCGGCGATCGTTGCCACTGGGGGTTTTCCCCAATGCAATAACAATTGCATTAGCATTTTCAGCAACTTCCTTTAGTTTTCAAAAGTCTTCCTGGGAGTCAAACATCTGTGGTACCTGTAACACGTTTCGTCTTCGAGTAAGTTTAAAGATCCACTTTGCTATTGTTGTATAGTTACCGCATAGGAAGTGGTTTGTTTGCTGTTTTTTTTTTTTACACGGAAGGCCAGTATCCGGCTAACACACAAGCACTCTTGGCTAGTTTGGCTGCGTCTCTTTTTCGTGCTTATTCGGAGACCTACACAGCAATAGTTCCACGTGGCCACTGCCGACATGGGAACATCATTCTTCGTTGCGATAAATTTGCACATCATAAGACGAAAATAAATTTTTTCACATAAGCACCAGGTATTACTCGAACCGTCAAACAAACAGCGTCACCTTTGTTAGACACTGTACAGGAAGTTCCACCATTTTACTAGTTTCAATTTATTCCGAACCATTGACATTTTAAAAATGAGGTATCTACTCTTATCAGTTTTTTTTCAATTGTGTTTTCCTGCTTCGATATTCACTGCTTGAAACTCGATCTTATATAAATCTCATTAGAAGGGTGGTTGTTTTTTTTTTGGGGGGAAAAAAAAAAAAACCCCTCGTCTTTTGGGGCTATCCATCGTGCATTCTTCTGGGGTGCTTTTTTCACTGGGTTAGCATGGAGGCAATTCTGACCAATTAAGTCCAAGGAACGCCAACGATGGGCACATTTTCCTATTGCTTGTTGCGACATAATTTCAATAATAAGACGAAAGAATTTTTCACTCAACTCGCAGCCAGGTACTCGACACCATCGACAACAGCGTCTCCGTTAGACAATGGGTGCAGGTTGGGAGTGTCTTCGATTAACACTATTGGCGGATCGGCGGGCCTTGCCGTTCTCATGTGATAAATATGATAGCATTTTTCGGCAGATTTTTTCAAATTTTCCCTTGTCTTTGTAGGTGATTTCTTGGACTTTGGTTGCTTTGAAACGTCAGTTTATTTTATAGTTTCAAATTTGTGTGGTGTCTCATAGAAGTGTGGTTTTGTAACCTGCGAGTGCGTTGGTGGGGTGTGGGGGCTTTTATGAGTTTATGTGCAGGTTTTTCTTGTCTTTTATGGGTGTTTTTTGCTCCGTGTTACAGGAGAACCAACCATCAAAGTAGGGCCACGCGATATGCCAACATGCTTTTATGCTGCGACCAATATTCTGCGTTGCATTAATAAGAGAGAACAAATTTCATCGCGCCAGGACTGGCGAACCATCGATCTAACTAGCGTGCGCTTGTTCGCTGATGGTCGTGCTGTTTTAGTAATTCCATTTTTGTACAAGAGGTTAAACCTACTAGGGGTTCAGTTGATTTCTGACTTCCTTCGGTTTTGTCCAGTGAAAAAAGGTATGAAGTATTTATAACATTTTTTTGTTGGTTTGGGAGTAGTTGGTTCCGCCTGCTGTGCCGATTTCCACTGCTTTTGTGTATATATTACTCGATACTGGTTTTGTTTGGCTTATTTATTATAATTCAGCAGAATGGATGTTTTGGAAACCTTGCCTTCTGGAGTGGGTCAAGCGAGTGGTCAGCATTCTCCAGTGGTTTGTTTGGTTTTGTGGGGTGTTTCGGTGATTGGGGGTAAAGGACCAAGTTTGTTGTTTGGTTCCGACCAAAGTCCAGGACTGATTAACGAGGCGCACAACATGCTTCTTTCGATGCCAAATTTTGCATGTAATGATAGACGATAAAAAACAATTTTCGCTCGCGCTCAGGTACTTCGAACTATCGATCAACTAGTCGTCGCCCGTTAGACAATATACATGGAGGCCTAGCCACTTAGTCCGATCCGCTTCCTTAGAAAAACGAACGCATCTCGGAAGTTTTCAAAATCTTCCTGCTTCAATATCACTTTTGCTTTGAACTCGATCAACTTCTTAAATTCATTCACAGAAGGTGATTGGAATCTCTGCTGGGGCTACACGGCAATTCTTCTAGGGTGCTTTCCTTGGGTTTCAGGACCACCGACGCAATTCAGTGCCTAATGGAACGTCCGACATTGCATCAGCAATGATGCTTGTTATGGCGACAAATTTGCAATAATAAAGACGAAAAAAAATTCACGCTCTGTCATCAGGACTCGACTATATGAACACCTATCCGACAAATGTCGGTCCGCTTAGACCAATTGTAGAGGTGCCTCTAATTCCACTAGTCCGATCCATTTCTCCCCAGAAATAAAGAAGGCTCTCGGAAGTTTTTCCAAGCCTTATAAATCTCCTGCAGTCGTATATCACTGCTTTTGAAACTCGATACATTCGATAGTTATTTAAATCCACAGAAGGTGTGGAAACCCCCTCTTGGTGGCTACACGGCTAGTTTTCATCGGGTG
>JABUQX010089983.1:42500-44300 GCA_015478945.1 Trachelipus rathkii
TCATGGTTCGTTAGCGGCAACTATGAATGTCTCTCACACCGCTAACAAGTTCTCTTGCATGTTTAGAAACGCTAATGATGATGATGTATTTCCATCAGAGTGCTCGAATTTTAATACTTCTCTATGTAAAACTAATGTTAATCCACAATGTCTTACAACTATTAATGATAAAAACACTTCCACACAAACACATAATTTTTGTAATGATGTTTTTATTCAAAATGATATTCCACATGTCGCTAATGTAAACGCACTCTCTACACATGTAAATTCCAACAGCAAGGTTGATTTCTCTAATATTAATTTGGACAGGTCCTTGAGTAATTCTATTTTTAATATACACGATAATAATTTTAAATTCATTAATAACTCTCAGGCTTGCCTTAGTAATTTTAATGATAATCTTTTTAGCGCTCCTTTAACTATTTCAGCGTTAGGTTTCAATGACTTCGCCGAGTCAGGTATTGATGAGACACTTTTTAAGCCCGAAGATAGAAAAGTAGACATGACGCAGAGTTTTTATCACCCTCTGGAAACCCAAAAGTCCACTCCTATAAAGCTTTCACATTTTCCAGAGGCAGCACAATTTACTCTCGAGAATAAAGTAGCAGTAGAAATGTCGCAGTTAATCAAATGCAGGATCATGTTGCACATTTCCATATGGAGAGGTGCAATATGGATCTTTCTCTTACCAAAACTCCTTTATCTCCCCATTCTTTTATTAAAACTTTACAGATTAATGATGACTCTGAAACAGATTCGCGAAGCACAGATATTGACGAAGTAGGCCGCAGTGTGGCAACAGTCAACTCCGAGAGCGAGGTGTATTTGAAGCAGTTGCCAGTTGATGTTGAAAACTCAAGCACAGATGAATTTGGAGATGGTAACGATGGTGAAGTTTTCAATGGTGATGTTGGATTTGAGGTTGAGTCGCATATTACTTTAAATATGGAGTTTGCAGATGTTAGAAATTTGGAAGGTAGGAGTATAAATTGTTTTTCTTATGATAGGCCACACGATTTAGCTATAGAAGATAGTGTGGATATTGAGCCTGGTAGCCTATTTGATAGCACTGAAAGTAGTAGTGACTGTTCTGCAAACACATTTGGGAAGCAGATGGCTCTCGCGCCTATAGAGCACTTGCCCAGTAATAGAATGAGCTTCGCGTATGATACACAGGTGAGATCAGACACAGAGGTGAAACGTAGCAAGGTGGTGAGATTAGATATGCCAGAAGGCCATGATATAGCGAATATGGAGGCACTTATAGATATAAAGCATAGAAATGAAGGTGCAAGACACACTTTCAATATTTACAGACAGAAAAGAATAGTTAAGAAATATAACGAAATAAGTAGAAGGAACGCTTACGCACACACTAGAAACAGTAATATATTATACGCTAAACATAATACTAAATTGTATGAAGAAACTATTGATTATGTTTTAAATAGGAATAATTTAATAGGAAATAATTCTTCTAACTCTCCGCATGATTCACTCGTCTCTAACTCTTGCTTTAATAACTCTCCTTCTTTTGAATATTTAATTAGCACTTTAGGTCTATCTCCCAAATTATCTACTTCCCCTCAACATGATTTGCTCTTTAAAAGCCTCCTATCTCATTGATCAAAAGGTATCGAAGGGCACTAACCCTCATTCTCTTGTTAATATTTCTGAATCTTTTATCAATTTTAATGAAGCGATATTACCTACTTCTCAACATTTACCTGGTAATGCGATTTCTCCGGTCAACACAAATGACCAAATGAAAACCTCTAATGTCAATAACAACGTTGC
>JABUQX010089984.1:0-15000 GCA_015478945.1 Trachelipus rathkii
GCTGGCATATATACCTTTTCGTTAACGTCGCTCAAGTATACAAACTGAGAGGCCCATATATTGATTAGAGTGCGTCTAGGATCATTCATCGTCTTTTTAGGTTGCCGATTGTCTCTTTAACGATACTGACATATCACCGTATTCATTCTCCTTTACTAGTTCGCATATACGGGATGGATCTTCAACGTTGAGCATCAATCGTCGTTATTTATGTGCATTGCTTCTTCTTACGACCATGCAGTCAATATTAGAATTTTTTTCTCTTTTACTTATTACTCACCTCATCTACAGAGCTATTATCATATGTTGAGAGATTGCTGCTGTGTTATAGCGTGTTGTAGTGTTGCTTCCGTCTACAGATTGGACTTGTTGCATCAATCAGTATCGTGATATACATTAATCTATCACGTTAATGTATTATTACCTCTGTCGAGTTATGATTTATGAGTCACACTATACTGCAATCTCAATTAGCACGCTTAGAGAAAACTGGATAAAAGATGATTAGATATAAAGCAGGTAATGCGAGTGAGACAATGAGAATGAGATAATTATCTAGATAAAAAATCTAATATATTATATTATTATTAAATTAACATCATCCCTTATATTAGAAAAAAAAATATTAGTTAAATACACTATTATATAGTATAATAAGAGGAATGTCTGTAAATTAACTGATTATAAAAGTAACTCACTTGTTGTATATGTGAAAGTGAAAAAACATCTTGAAAAATACACTTAAACTTTATAAACACTTTACATAAACTATATGTAAATTAACCTTTATACTTTTGTATAATAAAATCTGAAAAAGTGTGAAAGAACTAGATTGTTGTTTCTAAAATCATAAATAGTTATATATAATTAAAACTCTATTAAAAAGCTTTACCAAGACTACACTTAAGCCACAATTTGTAATTCTATTCTAGACCTGGTTCATGTTGCTTATTTCTTTGTTTAAATATGTACCATTACTGAGAAGTATAAGATATAGTAAAGTAGCAGCAATAATAAGACTAGCCTTTCTCTCTCATCACAATATAGGCCGGATATTAGCAGTAAAATAAGTATGATCCGGAAAAATTTATATATATATAATTATTATATCTATTATTATTATTTATATATTTATTATATTAATTATATTTATTAATTTATACATTATTATATTATTTTTATTTATTATTATTATTTATTAATTTATTATTATATTATGTAATAATTTAAATTATTTAATTATATTATATTTATTTATTATATAGTTAAATTATATGTATTATTTAATTATTTTATTATTAGTTTCGTAAACTTCTGGTATGAGTATCATCCTTACAATAACATCAAACTCATATTATGATTGACGTTTCACTAAAGATTGACTTCAACAGTCATATATATAACTATACTCTATTACCTATACATACCATATTACCTAATATATTAAGATATATACCCTTGTGAAGAAATTTTATGTAATTATACCTGAATAATTCCCTAACACCTAACCTCATAGTCTGAATGTGGAGAAAACGATATATTATATATATATTTAAGTTGTATTCGTTAACACACTAAGCTATTAAGCTCTCAATGGCAAACTTTTTCAAAAAGATACAAGATACTGCCGTGTTAAATCAATATCCATCCACTAGTTATATCTTTTTTCTTTAGGTATATTCGTAATTGAGGGAGTTTAATTCTCCAGAACCAACGTAATATACATAACCGCCTTATCCCACGCTCTTGCCTAACCCCACAGACACAAAGAAATCAGAACGCTAAATATAAATTAGAAATAAAGTCTTTCTACAAAGGGGTACAAAAAATAACTAAGTAATAAAATCTTCATACGTGAACAGCAAAAGCATATGAAGAACATATTGTCTTTCAGTATTAACTTTCTCAATCATTAGAGGTATAGTTTAATATCTAAAGACTCCATCACAAGAAAAAAAACATAACATTAGCAATAGTTATCAAGCCTACGCCCCCCTCCAATTCTTGTTAGGCTAAAAAAAAACGTCAAAGTTTTTAAGAAGTCAAAATTATTGTAAAATTAAATGTTAATAAAGTTATATAAATACAATAACTAAGAAATAGGATTTATTCAGATATGAGCACTTAAATTATTTAATATAATTAAGTTATTTCATCTTTCAATTCAATATAATCTTCTACACTCTACAATAGAGATAGTAAGAGAGATATATGTAGCTGCAGCCAGAGAGAAAGAAGAGATTGATGTAGAGAAGTGAAGATAGAGAGGAGAAGTAAGATGAGAATGAGAGAGAGATGAGATAGAGGAGAGAGGGAAAAATACATATTATCATACACTTATTAAATAAAGAGGGATAATATAATAATAATAATATATTATTTACTAAATATTATATTATTCAATTAATATAATTCCTATAGAATATAGATAAATAATAATAAATCAAATTCGAAATAATATAAAAAATATATGAAATATATAATAAAATAATATAATAATAATAATAATAATTATACTTCCGTCAAATAATATTTATAGACTTGAATATGCTCATTTCTAAATTACAATTATATGAAAAAAACTTTTGGTAATCTGCAAAACTTCGCTGCCGCTTACGCCCTATAATAATAATAATAATAATAATATTAAATATAATGATTATAGAATGAATTAATGATAATAAATTCGAAATCATAAATCATTGCCATACCGATCACAGTTAGTAGGGGAGCTATATTGGACACCGAAATGTGACCGCGACCTTTTTGAGAACCCAAATTTTTGGAGAACCCCAATTTTTGGAGAACCCAAATTTTTTGAGAACTTCTACAAATTTTTTTGAGAACCCGGATTTTGAGAAATCCGGATTTTTGAGAACACCGGATTTTCTTGAGAACACCGGTATTTTTTGTAGAACCTTAATATTTTATGAGAACCCCTGGATGGTGTTTCAAAATTTTTTGAGAAACCAAATTTTTGAGAACCCTAATTTTTTTGAAGAAGGGTTGTTATTTTTTGAGATCCCAAATTTTTGAGAACCATATTTTTTTGAGAGAACCCAAATTTTTTAAGAACCAAAATTTTTGGCATCCTCTTAATTTCTTTGAGAACGTATAATTCTTTTTCGAGTAAGCCAATATTTGTTTCGGCAACCCTAATTTTAGCAACTCTCTTTCGAGAAGGTGACGCCAAAGCGTTTGCGTGAGCAACCGTGTACGTATTGTCCCCCCGCCTATTTTAACGCTCCCCTTATATTTTTTTCGATCGATTTGTGGGTCATTTTTGGGCCCACTAGTATATTTCTTGATTCTTCATTTAGGGGGCTTAGCCTTATTTTTGATATTTCTGCCACACCTACACATGCCCAGCGCGACCACCAACAATCAGTCATACACACACCACATCACATATCTAACAACATAACCTACCAACTAACTCTAACTAACTAACCTTAACCTCTGAACCTAGACGTAATCGTAACCTACCATAAACCTAACTAAACCTAACAACTCTCATACCTAGACCGTAACACCTAAACCTGCAATCCTAACCTAACTAAGCAGGCCTAAGCCAGTATCCTAGACATAAAATGATCACTCGTAACTAATCCAACGTAACTAAACCGTAACTACACTCTACTAGCCTAACCTAACCTACTAAGCTAAACCCTAACTAACACTAACTAACCTACCAAGCCTAACCAACTAAACCTAAACTATCCTAAAGCTAGCCTAACCCTAGCCTCCACCAGCTCCGTGGGTACTAACTAACCTAACGTACCCTAACCTATACGTAACTAACAACCTATACTAACAACTAACCTTAATAGAACTAGCCTACACCTAGCCCGCACCCAGCTTCACTAGCCTAACACCTACACTACACCTAACCGGTAGCCCACCAGCTCACCTACACTACAACCTGACTCCACCCAACTATTCACTAGCGGCACACTAGTATCTAGTCCTACATCGTGCCTAACAACTTTGATGTCTAACTTGTTTGACCATGATATTTTCAGCTTGACCCTGCATAATTATACCATGGGTGCAATTTGACGTCACAGCAACTTGATGGCTTTGATGTTCCAAGTGTCACACGTAAAGAGTACCCTAGGATGTTCTATTTAGTTTCTATGAGGTATTAGATAGTGCAGGAGTGCCAGGTGAGTGCCAAGTGAGTGTGCAATGTGTGAGTGCAATGATGCAGTGAAGTTGCAAATGATGCAAGTGAGTGGCACATTATGCCAGGAGTGCCCGAATGTGCAAACTGAGTGCCACTTTTTCAATCTCTTTTTCTAGCCTCCCCTAGGCCTCCCGAACTAGCCCTAATTGATGGTATTCTACTAGGTAATAAGGTATGAGGAATCGATTGTTTATATTACACAGTTGCTTAGGATTCCTTCTCTAGCTATGATTTAGTTATTCTTTATTAACACTTATAAGCCTAATATATATATATATAATTATATGCCAACAACACCTACAAACATACATCTATACACTTTATACAACAACATTCATCTTATACACTTATACACTGACGACACTTATACACACAACATCACTATGAACTTATACACACTATGAACTTAACATTAAACCATATACAGTTACACTCACACACTCGATATTTGTGATGCCTCAATCTTTATGGTCAGAATTTGATGCCATCAAGCTTTTGATGCCTCAGCATTAATGGGCCAAGCATGATGCCTCTCAAGCTTTGAGGTTCATACTATGATCATCTTGATGACGTCATCTTTGATACGATAATAATAATTGATGATTCATTTTGATGAAATCATCTTTGATGGCTCAGATCTCTTACTGCCACATCGAGAACAGAAGTTATATATTAAGGTCTTCCAGCCCTAGTTCATGACAGATGACACTCAGGGCTGCAGCGTGCGCCCTCATCCGCAATAGGATTGACTGCCGCCGCACTCGCAGGGGAACACGCCGCGTTCCGCCCCGCAGCGGCCGCAGGTGCTATTTTTCCGCGTACCCGCTCGCCGCGTGTCGCACCGCAGCGTGCTTCCGCTGACCGCCCGTCCCGCGTTCCCGCCGCAGCGTTCCAGCGTTCCCAGCGCCGCGTGCGCCCGCAGCGCAAGAATTTTCCTGCATCCGCCGCCGCGTTGCGCCGCAGCCCTGAATTTTTCGCCCCGCGCGCGAGAAAAATAATAATAGCTATAGTCATTCATTTTTTATTTTTTGCTAAAATTTCAAAAGTAATTTCTCTTTTCCAATAATTTGATTCATATCAGTCAGTTGAAACATTTTATTAAAACTTTTCGCTAACGCTAAATGACTCATTACATACTAATTATTTAACACATATTATTAACATTAATTTTTTACTTAATATCTTATAATTAATTTATATTATATAATTTTAAAAGATTGTATGTAATAGAAAAAAATTAAATGGTTATATATAATAAAATTTATTACCTTATATACGGAATTTATTAAAAATAACTATTACATACTAACGAAAAAATTTTAGTAAATACAATAGAGGTGTTACTAACACCTAGGGGGGTTAGGGCAGTTTGATTTACTGGCTTACTGCTTTAAAACTTTCCTGCTTTACTGCTTATAATCACTGCTTTCTTGCTTGTAAACTTTCTGCTTACTGGCTTAACTTCACTATGCTATTAAAAACTAACGCTTAATCACATACTATTACATAACCTTAAAGAGTAAAGCAAGTAAAACAATAGAGGTTTATCTGTACTTACCTAAAAACTAGGGTGATTAGTATGTCTCTGTTTTACTGCCTTACTGCTTTAACTTCTGCTTTACTGTTTACTTTCTGCTTAACTTTAAACTCTGCGCTTACTCTGCTAAATGTGCGTTTAAACTATCTGCTTTAAATGCTTACTTCTGCTGTTACGCTTTAACTGATCTGCTTTAACTCTGCTTAACTTTCTGCTTAAAATAACTGTTTTACTCTATATATATACATTAGTTCTTTTATTTTTGTTTTAATTACTTTTTTATTATTCTTTTATTCTCTTTATTTTATTTATATTTACTTTATTATTATTAAATTTTGTTTAAATAATACATTATTTATTCTTTTATTCTTTTTATTTAATTTTTATTATTTTACTTTTATTATTTTATAATTGTTTTATACTTTTATTTTATGTCTTTTACCTTTTATTATTATTTATAATTTAACTTTTATATTTTATTTTGTTTAATACTTTTTTTTATCTTTTATTCTTTTTTATTTCTATAATTAATTTTTATTATTTTAAACTTTTATTATTATTTTATTTTGTTTAAATACTTTTTATTTTTTAATTCTTTTATCTTTTTTATTTTTATTATTTTTACTTTATATTATTTTTAATTTTATTTGATTTTATTATATTACTTAGGTTTTTAAT
This sequence comes from Trachelipus rathkii, assembly GCA_015478945.1. NCBI lineage: Eukaryota > Metazoa > Arthropoda > Malacostraca > Isopoda > Trachelipodidae > Trachelipus > Trachelipus rathkii. Next base: position 6,402 of record JABUQX010089984.1, read on the forward strand.
TCATGCCTATTGTTATTATATTTAGAACAGCATACACTAACCACAACATCTACACTATAACACACATTCCTATGATAATCTTATACACACATAGTCACTATGCCGACTATCTACATTTCACTTTCAACACACGAGATTTACTCTTCCATTCAGATTAACTTTACTCACAATTGAAACATCCGATTTACTTACACTCCACCACTAGCAGATTTACTTACAAACACCATCAGCACATCACATGCAAGCAACAGATTACTTACACACACTGATTTACTTACTTAACTCACACACAGATTTCTTATACAGCACATTATACAGATGTTATCTTACCACTAACAGAATTTCTTATACACTGACACGATTTACTTAATATTTACTTATCACACATCCGGTACACAATTTACTTTAACAGAACACGATTTTCAGTCAACACAACAGATTTACTTACATCACATAACAAGCACACTTCTACTGCACATCACTTAATCACTTACGACACCCACCCAGGCACATTCTTACCCTAATACGTATAATTTATAAAACTTTATGTTTTAATTAAACACGTACTTTATATTACTCATTCAAGAATATAAACAAAATTATTTCAAAGTTTCCTTTAAAACTTATATAATAAATCAATCATTGTTTGAACAAAGAATTTAATATTTAACTGTTATTACTTTTGTTTATTAAATTAATAATTAACCAATTTTATAAAAATAACTTTTAGTAAAATGAGATTTTATAAAATAACATAATTTACGTACCTAAATGCAATAAAGCAAGAGAATCAGTAAAGCACCCTAGAACCTGGCTTCCCTCTAAAACCAAGCTATGGCACGTTGTGTTCTTTGGACGATTACTAGTTTTACATCATTCTTTAGTCGATGTATAAGTAATTATAATTTTTTAAATTCTTATCAACTTTTCTTGAGTAACATAACATGTATTTGTTGCAAGCATTTCAGATTGTTTTAAAAAGTACATTTATTTCACTTACATTTATATTATTCGCGCCAGTCAAGGTTAATTAAAATAATTTAAGTTTTAAAATAATTGGATTTCTTATATAGTCTACGTACCATTGACGAACCAACACAGTAGAAAACAAACAAACATCCCATCGTTAACAACATGAATCGAAACTGACCTCTCTTGTAAACATGGCGTTGAAGCATAACCTATTAGCCCTATAATTTAGGATTAATCGTTTTGTAACTCCAGGGCGATTGTGGTCTAATACCAGTCAAAAATATTTTCAACTGAACCTTTGTTTCCGTAAAATAGTGTGCAATAATACGTTTAGGCCTAAGTTAGGCTAAATTTAGATACCAACTTTTTGTATTCAAGGCGATTAAGCTAATCAAGGTAAAAGGTATTCCTAGAAACAAAATCGAGAATCAACTGTTATTAATCTTTTATAAATATTATTTTAAACTGGAACACTGCTGGAATCGTAAGGATCCTTTTGATCTAGTAAGAAAGGTAATGTTTAACGCTTTCTGAGGGTGAGTGGACGGAGTAATCCTTAACTCTCTTTATATGACCTCGTATGTGATTGGTCGTGAATTATTTTATCGCTTTTTTGTGGTTTAAGTATGAAAAAATCATTGTTTTTCTTCTTTCAATCCTGAGCCAAGTTTCGTTCTATTATTAATACTCTTAACATAACATTGTAACATATTTATTATAGAAGTAAAAATAAGGTTAATAAAAACTATTTACTAATTAATAGAAATTTAAAATGAATATTATTGTTATATGTATTTATATATTATATATATATATATATTGTATATATATATAATATTATTATTTATATAATCTATATAATATTATATATATATATATATATATATATATATATATATATAATATAAAATTATATATAATATGAAAGGATATACAATTAACGGGACTATTGACCTTTCCACTCAAATTGTAGGACCTCTTCTTTATTCAATTAAATTTAAGATATATTCATATCTGTTTTCGTATCCGATTCTATGTAGATAAGATTTCTACAATATTTATGACTCTCCACTTTCACACTCCACTCTTCGGTTGTGGCATGGAAAATTTGTTGTTTGAACCGGCTCATTTGCAATATTATAAATTTCCTCGTTAGAAAAGTCCTTGATAATTTAGTTGAGTGATCATTTCTTTCTCTCATTCAATCATGTTCGAGTAGTCCTCTGCATTAAAGTTTAGTGTTTTTGAAAGCTGAAAAGATCTTTCATTGGTATTCAGACCCCTTGCTGGAATTATGATATTCACATCTACCTCCCTGATTGATTTTTGTTGGTCTGTTATCATCTCTAGTAATATATAAGTTGAAGTGTAAGTTTCACAATCACTGCATATTTTTTATCTGCTCCCTTAAGAAGATTCATTAAATACCAAAAATTAGGCTCCATCATTGCTTTTGATGACTTTTTATCCAGAACCACCTGTGAGCATAAATTTGTACATTCTCATAAAATCTACTCGGTCTTCAAGAGTTTTACGTGGAGTCTGTGTAGATACATATAGTGTTAAGATTCGATTGGCTGTTGTTAGCCATCTGGAATGATGAAATGCACCAGACGATTTTCTGGCTAATGATGATGATGATGATGATGATGATGATGATGATGATGATGATGATGATGATGATGATGATGATGATGATGATGATGATGATGATGACACATGTCCATGTTCTATACTAAGGATATTTCATAAAGATAGTTTTGGCCTGTACCAAGTTGCATAACAATATCTTCGGGGATCTGTGTAGTTTTGGAGTGTACGGGACGAAAGTTAAGTATCTCACATTTTGCTAAATCTCTTTATATTTCATGCCCAATAGTGCCTTGAAAAGTATGTGGCCCTGATGGTTTCCCATCTATTGTCTGAAAAACATTCTAAATGGCAGCTCATTAGCATGGAGAAGGCAAATTAGCCACTGTATAGGTCTTTCAAGATGTATTTCAATCAATCTGGGCACATGTCACAAGGCTCTTTCGCAATGACATAGTGTTCTTCGTGTTTCATTCCTTCTTAAGTTTTTGTATTGTGTTATGTACCATCAAATCCCAAGCATTCAATTTGTGTGTTTTCAAATTTTATTGAGATGACGATCTTTTTCCCAACTCGTTTTCTCTCTCGCTCCACTTTCTTTCTATCTAACATAATGGATTCATTTAACATTCCTAACTACTCAACAATAATGATTAACATAATGGATTCATTTAACATTCCTATGTCTTTAAATGATGCGTTAACAAGAACTGCAGCTGCCCTTGAACTTACGCGATATCTGTCAGCTGTTATTCACAAATTCTTGTATGTAAACCTATTCTGTGCACTTTCTCCCTTTTCAGCTTCTCGAAGATCATCATCATTATTACTATCTTCTATTTCCATTCTCTCCTCTTCAGTAACTTTCGCGACTTCTGTGCTAGTTGAGGGAAACTACTATCTATATTGATGACTCTTCCCCTGCCCCTACCAACACTTCTACTAGTGTGACTTGCTAACCTCTCCATCCTAACTTGAGTTCTTGTCCTGGCACTAATCGTTGCTCTATCAAACGGTCCAAGTTTATTTCGTCATTCTTTATGCCCCTCAAAAAATTCCCATTCAATCATTGGGATTTTATCTTTACACCTACAGTCTTTTCTTGAAATTTTCTTTTCATAGCAATTACAAGTACAAATCTCAAACATTAGATCGAATTTCTTCACTTTCTCGCAGAACTCATCATTTCGTCGAGCATTTGGGATTTTATTTATATTTAAAGCCGATTTCACAAACTTTTCAGCCTTTAGCCATACACCATTAAATCCTAGGAGAAGTAATCTCAAACGCTTATCACATCACATGCAACGATTTTAAGGCAATCTTTAGTGATTGCCGATTCTTTCGTGGCGATCTGTTCTTTCTTAGTAATAAGTAGATAGTGACTGTAAAAGTCAACTTTCGAAGGAGTCATTGCAAATGAAAATGCACATGGCTGACCAAACAAAAAATTAAAAATTTTACTTCTTGTGTCCTTTATTTAAAAATATATGTTTAATATTTTTTATGCAGAATCTGAAAATAGAGAAAAATATATTTTATGTAATATATTAATATATATTATATAATAATTATATAACATAAAATTATATACAATTATACATAAAACTAAATAAATTTAATAAATTGTACACATGATATTTGAATTTCACGTATATCACAACTACCACAAACACATGTTACTGTTTCAGTTATTAAATTATCAATAAGCAACACCCAGCGATATACATATTAATATTCTGTCTGTTTCATACATTAATAAAACATTGATGTCATTCATAACAAGAAATGCTTACTCAAAACCAAACTACGAAATATTACAACTCAACAAAATTGAAACTAATATAAATTTCATTAAGCTGTAGCTCGGATTTGTATTCAAAGTACAGGTGTGTGTTAATGTGCGAAACTGTGTGACGTCTAGTGTCTGTGCTTAGAACATTACATACAATATTGAATCCATTAATTAGTTGGTATGATTTTCAGATTCGAATTTTAAGAAGTAAAATTTTTTAAAAATATTTCTATTCACATCAAAATGGGGGAGGGTCGTGCGTAAGTGGGGGTGGAGTCTCACAACTGGAATATCTCACATAGTGTTAAACCATCATGCAGAAGCCCACAAAAACCGTGAAATTTAGAAATTCGACAAAAGAGTTAGTTTCGACCTTATATATATATATATATATATATATATATATATATATATATATATATATATATATATTTATATATATATATTTTTAAATATATATCAATAATTAAATATATATATATATATCTTTTAGAAAGTTATATATATATATTTATATATAAAAATATATATATATATATAAATTTATATATATATATATATATATATATATATATATATATATATATATATATATATATATATATATATATATATATATATATATATATATATATATATATATATATATATATATATATATATATATATATATATATATATATATATATATATATAAATATAGACATAAGTTCGATATGAGTATATATATTAGATATATTATATATATATATATATATATATATATATATATATATATATATATATATATATATATACATATCTAAATATATATATATATATATATATATATATATATATACAGTATATATATTATATTGTGTCAATTATATGGATCTAAATGTACATTTGTCATTTTATATTGACGTCTACACAATGATTGTGAATAAAACCTTCATTCAAATTTGTTGCGTCGGTTTAATTATGAGTTCGTCCGATTTTGAGGACATCACTTCTCAGAGGAGTTCTGTTTCCTCATAGTAGTATTCAATGTGGAAAGTTTTTCTTTTCAAAATCATTTTGCTGCAACAGTTTAATAATGTTAAATACTGTTTCAGGTAATATATATATATGGTATATATATATATATATATGAGAGAGGCATAGATAGTATATATATATATATATATATATATATATATATATATATATATATATATATATATATATATATATATATATATATATATATATATATATATATATATATATATATATATATATATTGACTCTTAATCATTAGATATTTCGAAAAGATTTCCTTTCTCGAAAACACAAATAATAATATATGCGTCCGTTTATAGGTACTATTTGTATCTTTTCCCTTCTCCCCAAACACATCTTTTATAAATCTTTATTTTTTCCTCTATTCAATTGTCGTTTTACTTAAATTTCCCAAAAGGCCGTTTCTCAAACAAGCTCATTTGGAATCATATATATATATATATATATATATATATATCAAGACATTTATAGGGTATAGGTATATATATATATATATATATATATATATATATATATATATATATATATTACTTTCCTTCTCAAGATTTACAAAGCGGATTGAATTAAAAATTATTTTTTTCTTTTTCTTTAAAACGTTCCCATGAATTTAAATTTATATCCCGTTGGAACATAAAACCTCTGTTTTTTTCCCTATTCCTTTTTCTATTTAACTAAGAACTTAATTTTGTTTCTAGGTCCATTAATCTGTCCCTTGAGAAATTTCTAATATAAACACCATTCAGGACTTGCCATCACTTTTCAATGCCCAATTTACATGACGTAGAAGAATAAAATTTTTCCCATTGGCTTAAGATTAAATATTTCATTTCATTTGAGTGTCCATTCATGCTCAAAAAACACAATTTCTTTGAAACATAATTTTACATTTTAAGTCATTTGTAAAGCCACTTACCTAGCAGATAAAAATGACTAATTCTTATATTTTTACGTGTACTGTTTTCAAAGCATCTCTTATATATATATATATATATATATATATATATATATATATATATATATATATATATATATATATATATATATATATATATATATATATATATATATATATATATATATATATATATATATATATATATATATATATATTTTTTTTATTTATATATATATTTGGTTACATATTATTTTAATTTATACATATTTAGTTTTATGTTGAATGATTGTAATTTTTTTTATTTGTAAATTTGTTAGAGTGTGTGTGTGTTTTAAACTTTCTAGATTTTTTTTTTCAGTTTTACATATTTATTGTAAATACGGTTTTAGCATTTTAATCATTTACGTTTTTTAGTGAGTGAACAATTTTAATCTGATTTCAACTTTCGTTTTTTGTCTGTCTGTTTTTGTCTGTTGTTTTTGTTGTTGTGGTTGTGTGTGCGTGTGTGTGATGGCAGATTTGCACAGACGCGGGCTTTCTATCGACTTTATCAACATCCGCGGCTTACTCTCTAACTCTGCATCCGTGTACCACCTCTCTAACTCTAACCCTAACCTTTTGCTCTTGTCTGAGACACAGATAGCTAAGAATTCATCCTCTAACTCGTTTAATATATCTAACTATAACTTATTTCATAATTTCCGTCTAAAGGGTGGAGTATGTGCCTATGTAAACATAAACACTCCTGTAACACGTCTCGAGAATCTCGAATCTCCTAACTTCGATGTTCTGTGGCTTAAAATCTTTCTTCCTTCTACTACAATAATCTTGTGCTTTTGCTACTGTTCTCCTAACAGAACAGATTTTCACTCTTTCTTTGAATATCTTACTACCTCTCACGAGACTGTTATATCTTCTCATCCAAATACTGAGGTCCTCTATTTAGGGGATTTCAATGTACACAACACTGAATGGTTGGGGTCCTCTCATACTGATTTAGGTGGGGAGGAGGCCGAATCAAGCATTCTTCAACGATCTGGAGCAACTAATCAAAGAACCCACACACATTCCGGATCGTCCCAACCAATTCTTGAACACACTTGACCTATGTTTCACCACTAGTCCTTCTCTCTATAAATACACCACCTTCGCTCCTATATATCTCTTAATTTTAATACTTTCTCTCCAACAGCTCCATCCTGCCCTACGCGTTTTTTCTGGCACTTTGATCGGGCCGATTGGGGGCCCTTGCGTTGCTTCTACGCTAGCTATAATTGGAATGACTGCTTTGTCTCTGGTGACGCTTTGACTTCTGCCGATAAGGTGGGAGCTGTAATCGTTGATGGGATGAGCAGGTTCATTCCTTCTTCGACTAAATCTTTCTCTCCTCATAATCCATGGTTCGATCGTGCTTGTTCTCTGGCCATTCAGGCTAGAGACAGTGCGTATCGGGAGTGGAAAAATTCTCGTTCTCCTATCACTCTTGCTAATTTTCATTCAGATAGAAATCGTTGCATGGATACTCTTCGACGAGCAAAGCGGGCTTTCATCAAACGAAAGTGCGCTAACCTCCTTGGTTCTCCTACTGACAAATCTTTCTGGCCTTTTGCCAAAAACATCTCTAACAACTTCTGTAAATCTGTCTTTCCTCCTCTAATTCTCCAACTGAAAAGGCCAATCTCTTCGGCCTCCTGTTTTCCTCTAACTCAACCCTGGACGATTCTGGTATTCCTCATCCTCCTCCTTCTCCTCTCAGGTGTCCTATGCCTTTGCCTGTGATTACATTTGATCGGGTGCATGGGCTCCTGAAATCTACGAACGTTAGGAAGGCGGGTGGCCCGGATGGCATTCCTCCCCGAGTTTTGAGGGAGTGTGCTTCCGTGCTATCCCCGCCCCTCGTTCAACTATATTCTCTATGTCTCAATACTAGCACTTTCCCTCAGTGTTGGAAGCACGCACATGTCCAACCTATTCCGAAAAAAAGGAAGCCGCTCTGATCCTTCCAACTATCGCCCTATAGCTCTTACTTGTATTCTATCTAAGATCTTTGAAACTCTTCTCAACTCTCACTTCTTAGATCATCTGGAATCTCATTCACTTCTTTCCGATCGCCAGTACGGCTTTCGGCGCTTCTGGCGATATACTTTCCTATCTAACCGATTTATGGTTTTTCGCTCTTAGGAACTACGGGGAGACTTGCGTGGTGGCGCTTGACATATACAAAGCATTTGACCGGGTATGGCACGCGTCACTGCTCTCCAAGCTCCCCTCCTTTCTCCTTCTCTTTGCTTACTTATGTCTAG
>JABUQX010089985.1:32500-52500 GCA_015478945.1 Trachelipus rathkii
CGAATTAAGTCAGCGAAAACTCTAAGTTATATTCGAACAATAAAGCTAACGATTAAGCTATCTAAGAAAAATTAATTACAAAGACAACCTAACACAAGCTTCACACGTAAAAGCTAACGATAACAAGTCCAGACCTTACCACCAGTAAAGAAACGTAATCACTGATGCAAAACGAAGCCTTCTACTTCCAGGATTGATTATAGCTATCTAAGATTATCTTACGACTAACATAAACATTAGCAAAATTATCACATACAGTGGTTAATTATATTCATACAGCCAACGAAGTATCTAACTTAACAAAGTTTCACATAAGAGAAACCACTAACATATCAAACTAAAATATAGTATTACGAACAAGCTCACACATCTACAGCAAGAATAAACTAAAAACATATACAAAATCCCCACTTATCAACATAAAAGTATAAAGCGAACAATAAACGGGCATGAAAACAATCGTTTTCATTTATAACATATTTTCATTGAAGAGATTATAAAATACAATAAAACAAAAATACATAAAAAACATTTGTAATTAAAAACATTAATCAATCATAATCAGCAGAACATAGGATTCAAGTGAGGTAAGCTTAATAATCTCTCAAAGATCAAACCCTTTAAAGGACTTAAGTATAAAATGCCTTCGCGCAAAACATGTTCGCGTATCTGATTCAGCAGCCACTCATTCATCCTATACAAGAGAGAAGGTAAGCCATGATATATTAAAGCACTCCTGCTATACTGCATATAGGAAACCGCATTATTGTCTAAATAATCATAGATACCACATTCAGACTATTAGTCCTCAATATGTAAAACCAGATTCTTAACTCGTGTTTTTAAGCAATGCGAATATTCAATTTCGCAACGTGAAACCATGATACAATAGTGAATGTCACGCAATCGAGGGTTCCAAGTGCGTAATCAGGTTAATATGCACACGATAGAACACAACGTCTATTACTATACACTCTCACGTATCTGCCAGTTTAAAGATTTTACTCTATGTCATATTCATACAGACATTCTATCCCTATCCCATCCGCTACAACCAGGAAACTAGACCTATCACACAAATACAAACTATTATAGACCTCAGATTACAACAGTCGTACATATCGTGAGAAAATAATACACATCGTTAAAGAACAAGCTGAAATCAACACATGTAAACGGAATTCATCATACCAACACAAAGATTCTATGAAGAATGAATGTATAACACACCTATTAAGGAAGATCTTTCTTTCACCATATCAAAAATACAACAAGAATACAAGCACGAACAACCATATCAACAAAATAATTATCGGAATCAACACAACAACAGCAACAGTTCACTAGGAAGAATGTATACAGGAGAGAGCATCACAGCCACAGTGATTAAAGACTCACCAAACAAAGACCAAAAACAAACAAAAAAAACGTTATTATAAAAAGATAATAAAAAATTTTTTTAATAATGAAAGTACTTTTAATATAATAATAATAATAATAATAAATACATGAATAATAATAATAATATATATAAAATCAACTGATTCATCACATACATAAATTTTCTATAGCCTCAAATGAAAAACACGATAAATCTTTACACAGAAAACCAATCATTTTCGTCATATCAAAGATATTTTTTCACTTCATCGAAATCTAATACATATGTTAAAAGTTCACGTTCAGACACTACAATTTGTTTACTGAGATAGATCAGTTAGGTAAGCACTTTCGGACCACTTGTTTTCTAATACATATGAGATTCTTACTATCTATAGAATTCTAAGAAAGCGTCTTCAATATACTCGGATCATCAATCAAGTTCTGAATGCAATATTCCTGAACACATAATGCAACATGTACATAACTAGCCAGGCATTTCCATGTCTTTGTTTGCCGTTATCCTGTCTACAACCCCGATAGAATTCTGTTTTAATCCAGAAATATAATTCTCACACTAGAGTTTAAATAGCCTTAGTGTCATACACATCTTCCTATACTCCGAAACCTTGCGGTTTGATTATCATCTTAGAAAGAGATATAAGATGGACTGACTTTGAACATCCTTGCCAATATCGATTTCGTGAGTCTATCTAAACTTCGTAGGCAGCAGGCCCTAACCCATTCCTGTCAGCGTGACAGAACAATACAGCAGTAGCTCATCTTACTCATAAATATGCTGTTACTCTGCTATACAGATTGATCAATACAGGGAAAAAATGCAGAACCATCGGGTTTCTTTAATAAGATTGAAACCCCGCCCCAGGATCTTGATTACCCATTGTAATTTCTGTATAAATATCTTGCTTAAGACGCAACATTATTGCAACTTATTGAACAATAGAACACCTTTTAAACGGCAACACAACCTCTAACGCTTTCAATTCCACAACGATTATGACGTTAAAACAGCCTCAAAAAGAATTATAAAATTAGATACAACAAGCTAACAGAAGGCGAAACCTGTTTATTATTTTACAGTGGTACACTTCATGTAGCGAAGGCACGCCAGCTGGTGCCCTTTGTCTCCAATACACCCCCCCGTCAGGTCCCCAAATGGTCTCACGCATCTCTCAGGGATATCTCCCTGTAGAGTCTCATGCTGAAAATTATACATACATCCCTCTGGGTTGATCTCCAAATTGGGCTCGCGCGGAAAATGTTTGTTTGTATCGTAAAGAATGAGATTATGACGCTTACGCAGCTCGTGAGAGCTTTTATCACGAAATGTGGCCACAAAATACAAACATAAAACAACGGAGCGCCAGCCAAAAATTGAATGTACACTTAAAAATAAAATAAAAACAGTTAGCTTCCGTAAGCTGTTTGATCCAAATTTATAAATCTTTCTCATGAGGCTTGTTTCAACGTCATAATCTTGGACTGAAAGCGTAGGATGTGTTCCGTTAAAATTGTTCTATTTCACTAAAATGCGCAATATGTGCGCTTAACGATATACCTCTGAACAAACTAATTACCAATGGGTAATCAAATCCTGGGTGCGGTTCAATCTAAAAAAGACAACCGATGTCTGATTTTTCACGTGTATTAATCAATCTGTTAACCGGTAACAGGGCAATATTTTATGAGACGAGAACTTATCTATACGTTTCCGCTGCAGAATGGTTAAGGTTACTCAACTTACCGAAGTTTATAGAGACTCACCTAAAACGATATGGCAGAAAGATTCATACAGTCATCATCATAATCTCTGTTTCTAAGAAAAATTTCACACGAAGGATTTCGATAGAGATGTGTAAATGACACAGCTTATTTAAACCTACAGCTCGTAGATCTATATTTTGGATTAAAACAGTAAAATATCTGTCGGAGCTGAGCAGAAGAAAAAAATTAACTCAACTAAGAAATTCGAAATGCTGGCTAACTATAACTGTAGCACATTACAGGTATCAGGTAATATACGCATTCAAGAAACATCATTCGACCGAATATCATTTGAAACGCTTCTTAAATTTTAATGTACAGTGGGTTGCTAGAACAAAAAATAAAGGCACGCTAACTACTATCATAATAAACAAATTTAGTGTCTGAACTGACTTTAACATCTATTTAGCTCCATGATGATCGATGAAGTTGAAAATATCTTAGTATAACACGAAAATATGTTTTCGTGTAAAATTAGTTTTTAATCTTTAAGCTTATATAAAAACTATGTATGATTAACATGTGAATTAATTATTATATTTATATTATTATATATTATTATTATAATATATATATATTATATTATTTTATATATTACCTTTCTTGTTTTGTTTTTGTTTTTCTGTGAGCTCATTATATCAATTTGCTATAGATCTCCTCTAACAATTACCATTATGAACCTGTTTATGTTATGTCTGTTTGTGGATTCAACGATGAATAATACCTTTAACTGATAATGAGTTCTTCGTGCATTATCGTCACTTTCTTCTATGGCGGAAAGAAAGAATCTCATTACCTATAAGATGTTGTATCAAATCTATTTCCTCAGTAACAATTTTGCCCTACGTACGAGATCTCCGCATCGTCTACACCTGTTTATTATCTCACAATGAGCTCTTATTCCCAACGATGTGTCCATAATTATCGTTCAACCAGCAACATTTACATTCTTTGAGTCCTGCGCAGAGGTTTCAAATAATATACCTGTATCCGTTTGCTGATAGGATTCTTCAAGACTTACATGTTTCACGGCTTGGATAGGATAAAGCTGTCATCTGATATATCGACTAGCAGTAAACATCTAACTGAAAAGTATAACGGAGATGATATTAGAAAGACGTTGTTTCTCATACGTGTTGACAACTATTAAAACCTTATGTACGGAAGCTATGGAAAACCCTCGATTGCGTGACTCAGACTACGTGTATAGTTTACCATTCGAAACATCTGAAAATTATACACGCACTGCTAATAAAAAACACAATGAACATTCACATCTTAGCGAATACATTACTTGACTTATACGTATAGCAATGGTCGAGAATCATGATATTTACACCCAAAACATGCGTATATCCCTATAATGCATGATACAGAATGCTAATTAAACTATCATGCTTGATAAGAACCTGCTCCTATGATAGAAGAGTCTGCTGAACAATAATACGCCAAAGTTAAAATGCTGCCGAAGCATTAACTTACATCCTTTCAAAGGTTAATCCTTTTAGAAGTATATAGAACGTTACCACTGAATCTAGTCTACTATTAGCATGAGATAAAAGTTTAAAAATAAACAATTTTAAAATAAATGTTTATGATTATATAGACACACATTGTTGAATATATTTATAAAATGTACCCGATTTTACCTCCCGCTTATGTTCGCTTTAATTGACTCTGTTACTGTGTTTATTATCACTTGTAATTATCATTTATTCTAAGATGTAGTTCAGGGCGTAATATACTATAATTTTATTTTATCATGTTACGATGCTTCTTAATGTGAAACTTTTACTTAGCATACTTCGTTTCGTATGATAATAACCAAGTCATTGTAAATTTCCTAAAGTACGGATTCATAGTAAGATTAACAGTATATGGTGATATATCCTTGGAAAATAAAATAGATCCTTAACAGCATGAAACGGAAACTGTGGATGATGCCTACTTATGTCATCTTTTTGAAAAGAGTTTCTTACATATTTTTGTTTCATGTTTTCTTTGACTTTATTGATGTGGAAACTTATTACGTTAGAGTATACGCGTTGATCAGTATAATAATTTGTAGATAAAGTTTATGTTAAAAACCATGTTAATATAAATTAACATTGTTATGTTAGAAGATTGCTTGACAAAAGATTGAATAGTACTCCTGTATCTATTTAGTTACGTTAACTGTGTTAGGTGTACAAAAAATTGTTGAGGTATACCTTGGGTATATCAACGTATTGCCAACGTTTACCCAAATGGACAAGTTTATTAATGTTGAAAATCAAGAATCAAGATCATAATTCATTTACTTTGATATAAGAACCTTATTTTATGTTATTTATCCAAAAATATTAACTCGCAATGACGTGAATCAATAATCAAACAAGATCAAAATCTGTCATCACAGGTGGTGATTGTTGATTACTGATTACTATTTAGGTATGTTAAACGTACAAATCTTTAGTCAAATATACACTTAATCAATAGACAATAGATCAATAATCAAGATCACAAATGTCAGGAGGGGTGGATGGTGGTCTTAGTTAATGATTATATTAGGCTTAGAAAACGTACATTCAGTTTAAAAATGCCTTACTCAATAGACAACTAGATCACTAGATCAATAGAATCTGATGACAGAGAGGTAGTTGGAGTTGTTTATTTACTGATTATATTAGGTAATGTAAAAACATGACATATTTTAGAAAATTTGCACCTACTTCTAATAGATCAATAATCAATAGCAAAAAGATCATAGATCATGATGGGCACAGAGTGTAGCTAGGATGCTTAATATTACTTATTACTCCTTGGTATGTAAACATGACAATTTTATAAAATGACCTAATCACTGAGATCAAATAATCAAGTAACTTCAATGGGACACAGAAGGGACAATAGATGTGGATCTTATTTATGATATGCTCTTAGGTATGAAAACATGGACATTTAGTAAAAATTTACCATAATAATAAGATCAATAATTACATGTCATCCATTAAGTTTAATTAGTGATTACTGTTTAGGGTACTGTAAAAAACTTAAAATTAATTATAAACAAAAAAAATAAAATTTTATTTATATTATATATTTATTATTTATTTTTCTAAGAAGTATACCATTTTCGAAATCTACAGATCAATACATACATAGAACACCATATTGTGATACAATGTTATAACAACAACCGGCATCTCCAGCCGGTGTCCGACCACTTAATCACAATCAAAGTATTCTAAAAACTCACTCAACCCTCTCACACAATTCACTCACGTCAATAAAGTTAAGGGTGCCTTCGGACCCACTCACTATATTACAGCGTACCCTCATCACGAACCATCCTCCAAATATGCACGAACGATAATCGATCGGATCAGCAGGCTCTCAAACTCGTCAACCATAAACGGGCGCGAACCAACATGGCAAAAAAACATCCTTACGAGCGTTTTCGACCAACTTCGATTCTTCGAAATCGAATCTCAGTATTATAAACAGGGGTAGAAGCACCACCGCGCGCTGCGTCGTTCGCTCGCTCCTCTCTCACGGCGACATCGAAACCGGTCGATGATTCGTTAGCCTAACTCAACCGGTATGAACCAAAAGCAGTTATAAAATGGCGGGTAATGCTGGCTACCGCCTCGGGGGGACCCCCTCTATATACACCTACAGACTAATTTACAACGGATTCGGCTTACACACATAATACTTATACCATTTCACTAAGCTCTTATGCTCCTTCATATCTAAAAGTAAAATACCACTGTCCCATCATCTACTATATATATATATAATATATAATATAATTATTTAAAATAAATATATATTAATATATATATTATATATATAATAATATATATAAAATATATATACATATATATATATATAATTTTATTTATTAATATACTATATAATAATATTATTATGTATATAAATATACAAGATATAAAAAGTATAATATATTAATAATATATTATATATGAACTGGTATCCGGTTAAAAAAAACGACGACATAAATAATTATTTTTGAGTACTTTTATGCTTTGCAGATCTATTTATATTCACTCCTTATGAAAGAACACTAATAACAGTATTAATCATAATCTAGGCTATAGTACACTAAATAATTGCGGCCGACTTCGAGTCGCAAAAATTTTTTTAAAAAAAAGTTAAAAATGAAAAAAAAAAATTAGAAAAAATTAAAAAAATTAAAAATTAAAAAAAATTAAAAAAATTAAAAAAAAATAAAAAAAAAAAAAATAATTTTTAATTTTTAAAAATTTATCTTTATATTTTTTTAATTTTTTATTTTCTAATGTTCTTAATTTTTCTTTGTAAAACTCCCATTATAAATTCAGGAATTTTCCTAATAAGTATGAACAAATTCGTTTCTCCAAATTAAGGTATGACCCTAAAACTTTGTTTTCTAAGTTCTAAATGTTGTAGGACCGCACTCGCCCAACGAGCGCACACACGCACCGCACCTGTGCGTCGGCCAATATAGTTTTGATGAGGGAATTAATTTTCAAATTAAAGCATGTTTTTATCGCTGCCCAGCCAATATATATATATATATAAACTAAAGGAAAGAGATATTCGAAAGAAGGTCAGATCCTCAATAAAAACTAAACATATTCGGATACGCATATTTAACATCCGCTTGCGTAATTAAAATAATTTTTATTTTTTATTTTTATATCTCAAACAACTACAATATGTACGAAAAACTAAAACATAATTTAAGAATCAGCTATAAAATATTATAAAAAGATTTTATTTTTTATAACTAAAAAAGAATATCCCGTGGTAAACCGCAAATCAAATAGTCGGTCTCCGCTCCTGGAGAGGTAGACGATCCCCCCGCCGGAGTCTCCCGGACCCCCACTTTGTTTGGTGTCCGCTTCTCCGCCCCTCCCCTACCGGGGTAGAAAACGTCCCCCCTCGTCCCAGCGTCGGCTTCGAGCCCCTAAAAAAGTCATACGGCTGATCCATATTGCGATTATATTCTTCACCTATCGTGTGTTGGAATAAAAAAAAAAAAAAAAAAAAAACAGGTAAAATTTCTTTTCAATTTCCCTACAAATCTTCATACGCTGCATCCATATTATGTACAAGTTTTTACCTATCTATTCGAGTTCATCGTAACTTCTTTAGTTTGCCTATAATAGATATATTAATATTTATATATATATATTATTTATATATTATATATTATTAATAGTAAATATATAATATATATAATATAATTATATTTAAAATATAATGTATATATAATAGAGTGCGACTCAAGCCAATCAGCCAGTCGCTCCCTCAACAAACGCACGCACCAGGCCAGTTGATTCCCTAATCTACATCCTTCATATATAAATATAATATGATATATAATAATATAATATATATATTAATATATAATATATAATAATATATAAGATGATATATATATATTAAATATATAAATCAGTCTATTTTAGCAAGAACTCAAAGTAACAAATAGCAACAGTTGAATTTGCTAACGTGGCTAACAAACAAACGTCAATATTATTATTACTTGACAAAGTAAATAAAAGCGGAAAAACTGCAACTCAAAATAAATAAGTTACATAAAATCATATTATTCTTCTATGTTAAAGATAAAAAAAATTATTTATTAGATTTTAATTTTAAAAAAGGGCAAAACAAACTTGAAAATTATTCAAACTTTTTTTTTAATTAAAATTTCAAGAATAATTATAAAATTAATTATAGTTATTTAGTTTAATTTGGTCGTAAATGTAAACAAGTTGTAATCATTGAATATGCTATTATTATTATATTATTATATAGATATTAGATTATTATTTATATTATTATTATATTATATTATTATTATTATATAAGTATTATAGATTAGTAGTACTAAGTGAGTAGTAGTAGTCAGTTAGTGAGTCAGTAGTAGTATTATAGTATTATTTCGATTTTGCATTGGTGATTACGAACGTAATGAATATGCTCGAGTATGTGCGTCGATTTTGTCAAACTAGCGCAAAAATCTGTGAATAATCTTCACCAAACTAAGGAATGCTTATTCTTGTAATGCTATTCCTCGCCGCCAAATTAGAATCATCGAAAAAATCTAAACAAAACTATGGCGCATCGTGTAGTCTTTGACATTGCATGATTTTCATCAATAAAATTACTTAAATAATTGATCAAAGTTGATAATCATCATTCTCTTGTCTCACCAAGTTGAATGCTCTAAGACATTGATTATTTTATTAACTATTCATTACCAACTGACCGCACCGGACAAAGACGTAACCCAAGATTTAAAACCCTAGGTAATTTTTGTGCGAAATCGCGTTCGGTTATGCACGAAATTCGTGCTAAATGCTGGGTCAGCATTTACTAGGAGAACATCAAATGTACAAAAACGAAACAGTTTCATACAGCCATCCATTATCCAACTTTTGGTCTCCTATCAGACCAAACTCGACACCTCATACCTGTCTTCCTGAATTGCTCTACGTGAAGTTCAGTCTCTGTAACATGATCAACAATATTAAGTCTAATTTTGAAAGCTCACAATACTCAAGAGCATCAAGTCAATGTTACAACAACATTATGTAGCTAATAATGTTTTTAATCTAATTCCCGCACCCCATTTAAAAGAAACCGATTTTACGCTGTATAGGAGCAGAAAACTGTGCTTTCACTTTAAGTGAGATTTATTGCTTACTGAAATAGTAAATTTAACTAATATATAGATAATATACATATAATTTTCCAAATTTAATATATATAGTATATATATATATATAATATATATAAATTATATAAATATATTGAATATATTATATATAAATTTTATATACCAGAATTGGGTGGCTCTTGCTATCTCCTTTCTAGTAAATTCAATACTAAAAACAATGATTAGTCAAAGAAATAAAGAGTCATCTATAACGGTAATGAGTAAATATATTATGCCGGCTGAACATTTCTTAGATAACTGCTGTTGTGAATGCACTTAATGATATGCTTGGCTGAGCAATAGTAAGAACGTACATAACATATTCGGCTTCCACTTGGACAACGATATAGATGTATAGAGGCGTGAATAAAGCTTTAGAGATGTATTAAGATGTCAAATCAACCAGCTACTGCATATAAGTTGCATTTGTTTGCCTCCGTTTAGTTAAGTATTATAAGTACACACATTCATGGCACAGCGATGCAACTACGTACTATTTAGTTAGCAAGCGGACTAATATTTTAATGAAACAAAATAGGAAATATTTTCCATACTCAAAATGGAAAACTCATAAGCATCTGTTATATAAGATGGTCTTCTATGAATTCCCAATGTACGATCGGGACGAAATTATTTAAACATTGTGAGTTTAAGAGAAGCTGAGTGGATCAAGATAAATCTTTTCAAAATCACTCAACTTTTTTGTATCAATAATCGAGATCATATTTGTATAAGAACTATTTCTTCAACGCATCTTTACCTTAACCTCTTGCATTGGACTACATTTCAAGTCTCCCATAATAATACATCAATCCTCTTAATCATTTAAATGCTATGTTTGATTTTTACAAAATTTCAACAAAATCGATGGAACATTTTCAAGCATTGTAATGCATATAGAACTTCAATTTATGTTAATGCCAATTGAATTGAGCCAGCATAGGATACATTTTCAACTTTAAGCCATAAAAATATTAAAATTTCATTTGACTGATTCAAACCCAGTAATACAAAATCGAGTGACACCATAGTCCATACTTAAGCCGTTTTCATTTTGCATGTGCTAAACAAAAATATGCTCCAGTTAGCCGTTCGTTTCGTCAACCCATAGCAGACAAGAATCAGTAACAAGGCTACCACGTTAAAAAATATCCCTATATGGTAATATAGACTTTAAATTCCTGTACTAAAATAGCACCTTATAGAATTAAAGAATTCCTACGTTGGATGCAGCATTTTTTTACTACCGATTTTAGTAATGTTGACGGAAAACGAACGATAAACTTGAGCATTTTTTAGCACATAATGCACGACATTAAACACGGCACATAAAACACATCTACTATATCTTACGGGAATAGACGACGCATCCGGACATATCCTACCGCTCTATAGATCCTATTTAGCATAAGTTTGTAGAATGATAGAAGTGCTCGGCCTTATAGCATATCACACCTTGATCGTTCAAACAGGGGCCAAATTGAGAGCACGCTTCGCGGCGGCCTACATCCAAAAATTTCCGTAGAGGACAGTATAGAAAAGGAACAAAAAAAGGATGATTATTATTATATTACCTCTTCACTGTTACTCCACTTGACCAAAGACTTTATTCTCCTATTATAATCCTTTTATGAAGAACTGTTAGATGGCACATTCAACACATCTCCCATCATTGGAATTTATTATGATGCTAATGTTTTTCAATTCACTGAAAAAAAAATAGAACTAAACTAGATATTGAGGAACTGAGAGGTACAATCCCAACATCAGTTATATGGTATATGATAAGAAGAAGATAAAGATAAAAGTTGGGTTACAATTAAATTACCCCAAATATAATATGATTTATTAGCACTAGTATACTGGTATTATACTAAAGATAAAGTTGAGTGAAGAACTGTTAACTGTTAAAATAAATTATAAGTACCACTTCCATTATAGAGTGGTGCAACCGTGACTATCAGTTGTAAGTGGTTTATAAATAAAATAAAAGTTAGCTATTATATGGTGAAGGTTAGGAGCTATAGTAGGTATAATAAAAAGGGTCTATTTAAATGCTTAAAGGTAGCAGTAAAAAAAAGGGGAGTCTATATTTAATTTAAAGTTTTTATTTATTATTTAAAATAATTAATAATATAATTAGTTATATTTTATAAAAACTTCTAGACACATAATATCGAAAAGAAGAGAAAAATTCTCAATCTATAGTTTTAAGGTATTAATAACACAAAAGCCGACATAGTTGCTCCAAATAAACCAAAGGCGAAAAAGTCGATCAATCCAAGAAGATGATTAATTTATACCACCGCCCTCCCACCAGCCCAAGGAGTTAACCAAATGTTCAAATATTATTCCCCCCACTCCTCACATACCGTTACTTTGAGATAGCCCTCTAGGACTCAACTATTCCATACTGGATGGCGTGGAAAGGCCCCACGCGCAACCAAGGAAATTAGTTATCTTATTTTTTGTGTAAGGGGTGAAATATCGTAAGGGGGGGTTCCCAATAGGGTGTCACCTTGTATGATGATATGGACTGATGCATGAGGTATTGAGATAGGATATTTTAATAACACTATGCGTAAACGTAATGAAGTACCAGAAAATCTCCTACCAACCGGCAATTTTTTCGTGTCCCGTCCTGTGACTAGTCAAATCAAATCCATGTTGACGAGACTCAAACTCACACCCTTGAGCGGCAAACGCCCACCCCACCTAACCCCACGACCGTATTATTTAATTTAATAAATAATATATTATATATATATAATTATATATATATATAAAAATATATTTATAAATATATATATAAATATTAATTAGTATACGATAATAATATACAAAATAATAATAATATATTAAATATATATATTATATATATAAATAATAATAGAAATATAAATAATAAAATAATTATATAATAAGGCAATTGAAAAATAAAATAAATAAATAAAATATTTAGAGAACTACAATAATATGCAAATCAGCTTGAACAGTAGCAACCTAAATACCAGTATAATAATAGAATAGTAAGGAAGACATAATTATAATATTATAATGTATTGGGGGGGCCTCCCACCATACTTCGTCCATTCAAAGCGCCATTATTATGTTTGTTAGTCAAAACCTTTTTCGTAAGATTGAATGCAAAACCAGAGCAAAAAATTAACAAAATTGGCTACCCCTAACTATCCACAATAATAACTGTCAAAGCCTATTGGAGGGCAATCATTTTAAATTTTTTGGCACTTATCCTCACATTTAAAGTTGGCCACTCCTTATACCCCCCATACGATAACTTTGTGAAGGCATCTGTGGTCAATCCCCCAACTATATGATACCATACTACTAATGGGTCCGAGGCCCACCATCCCCCTCCCGCATAGCTTTTACAATGCAGCCCATAAAAAGCCTAACAAAGAGAAACACAATAACCCGCCACCGCGCAAACTTAAAGTTATCAATTTGAACTTATATAAGACAGGAACATTTTTCACCCCCCCAGAAAATATAAAAAAAAACCCAAAATAAAAAAAATAAATACCCCCATATTTTAAACAATTTAAAATCACAAAAATTGATAATTTAAATTCTTGGGGGAGGTTTTTTACTATCAAGACCCTCCCCTCCTTTGCGGCTTCCTGGTGAATTTTTTTCTTTTTTAAACGAACCCCGGTTCACCAGAGAATGGATAAGAACGGTGCCTCGGCCTAGGGACAACGGGACTTTCGTCTGTCCTGCTCAATTTATTGGGGGGAAAAACCGCATTCAAAAAAAGCCCATCCCAAGGGTTTACCGTTGAAGGTCAAAAAATTTGTGGGAAAACCCCATGTAGATGTTTCCTGGGCCAATGGTTCCCAAAAAAGGGTCCGGGGAAAAATATCATGGTTCAAATTCCAAGGTACTCAAAAGGGAGACATTTCTAAAAAAAAAAAAAAAAGGGCTAAAAAGCTATAAAGGGAAGGGGGACAAAAAGGAGTGGTTTAGAACAAAAAAAAATTGGTGGACCCATTAACCCCATCGGGTATGAATGAAAAAAGATTGGTTCCGTTGTTCTGAACGTTGGTTTATAAGGTTTTTTTAAAAATTTTAAAAGTTGGCAAGTCATCTATGGTTGAGGTGTAAGGTTTATATCCACCATTAAAATGTTAATGTATGTTATATTTATAGTTGTTGTTGTTGTTTGTGTTTGTTGTGTTGGTGGGTTGTGTGTTGGCCTGCACGAAAATAGATAGAAGGTGCCTACAGCGTTCAAATTTAGAACCCCGAAAAAATCATGGAGGTGGGCCCAACCATGGCTTAAAAATAATGGGCGGGGCCCAAAAAAATGGGGGGAACCAATGTGTATGGCAAATTTTAAAAGTTGAAAATCCATGGTATCCAAAAACCCAAAGGGGTCAAAAGAACATCAGAAAAAAAAGAGACGGAAGGCCCCAAACAGGGAAAGACAAAAAAAAAAAATTACCCCGGGGGTGCCAAATTAAACCAATATGCCCCAATAAGGCCGAAATATCCATGGTCAAAAAAAACCAAAAAGTAAAAAAACCAATCCAAAAAAAAAAACTTTGCCAAAAAGAAGACAAAAAAAAAATAATTGGAAAAAAAAAAAAAGGTCCCCCCCCAGAAGACCCAAAAAGTGCTGCGGTCGGAAAAAAAATATAAGGGGTCAAAAATTGAAACCCCCAGTGAAAGACCCCCAAAAGGTGTTGCCCGGAAAATTAGGGGTGGCCCCAAAAAGTGGAACAACCCAAGTGGAAAAGAACCCAAAAGAGTAAAGCCCCAAAAAAATTAAACCCCCGTGGGCCAAAAATTGGGACCCCCAAGGGGGAAAAAAAACCAAAAAAGGTAAGGCAAAAAAATTTATTATTGTGCCAAAGAAAAAAAAATGGGGGAAAACCCCCCATGAAACCAAGACCAAAAAATACCTGGCCAAAAAAGTTGAAACCCAGGAAAGGACCCCCAAAGTAGCCAAAAATGTAACCAATGGGCAAAAAAAAAATTTACCCATGGGGAATTCCCAAAAGGTTTGGTGCCGGAAAAAATATCCAATGGCAAAACCCCAAAGTGTAAAGGGTGACCATCAAAAAAAGGGGGCTAAAAGCCCCTAAAGGGGGAAGATTCCAAAAAAAAACATCTACCCCGGGGGGCAAAAAAAAATTGGGGGAACAAACAAAATCCAGGGAAAAAAAAAAAAAAATTAGGCGTAAAAAAAATAGAGGGCAAATACATACAAAGTTGAGCTGACGTGCAAAACCCTTGGGCGGGCCAACCCCCCCTTATCTTCGAAAAGTTGCAAAAAATCCAGGCGGGTCCGAAAAAAAATGGTTTGCCAAAAAAAAAAAATCATAGGTTAAGGAC
The DNA here is from genome assembly GCA_015478945.1 of Trachelipus rathkii. NCBI lineage: Eukaryota > Metazoa > Arthropoda > Malacostraca > Isopoda > Trachelipodidae > Trachelipus > Trachelipus rathkii. The sequence continues at coordinate 47,739 of JABUQX010089985.1, forward strand.
TGAAAACAAACCCGTGGCCCCAAAAAAATGACCCCATGGAAGACCCAAAAAAAAGGTTGGGTCGGAAAAAAGGTTTAAGCCCCAAAAAAGTTAAAGCCCAAAAGTCCAGTTCAGGTAAAAACATCTTCCAAAGCCAAAAAAGTCGCGTTCAAAGAAAAAAAAAAAAGTAGGCTACTTAAGAAAATGGTTCAACGCTTTAAAGGGGAGTAGACAGAAATCAAAATATTGGGGGAGAAAAAAAAAAATTTGGGGTGTTTGCACTTTCCCCCCAATTTCATCGGGGCCCCCAAAAAATAATGTTTCCCCCTTTTAACTACTGGGTCGTTCCTTTGAGGGCCCCAAAAAAAAAAAAAAAAACCCATGAAATAAAAAATCAAAAAGGGAAATTTGGCAAAAAAGTCGCCAACTCCCTTATAGAATCCCAAAAAAACCCCGCAAAATTGAGCTTTAGAAACAATACATAATAATAAATAATTAAAAAAATGCAATGTTTACAAAAAAAAATAAAATAAACAAAAAAGACAATAAAAAAAGGAAGTATAAAAAAGAAAAATAATATTTCTCCAATAATATAAAGCACATCCTCTATTAAAAGTTCAACTAATCATCTCCACCTAACTTAACTGACAAGAGTTAATTCCAACTCTCAAAGATCAATGCACCATCTTCCTTTATTAATACTTAAAAATAATAAATAGTAAAATTAAATGACAAATTATTATGTTACGCAAATTAAAAAATATTATAATTAATTATTCTACGAAATTAATAAAAAAGAGTAAAAAAAATTTTACATAAACATAGAAATTTAAATTATAAAAATAATGTATATAGAAAAATATAAAGATTAATGAAATTAAAATGTAATATAATAATTAAATAATATTTTACTAAATTATACGATTAGAACAATTCTTAAACATATTCACGGCAGCACTAGATTGCCCTTTTAAAAATTATAATTAAAATAAATTATTAAAAAAATATAATAATAATATTTTATAATAATATAATATCAACGCTAAGGAATCATTTTGAACAAAAATTTCTAATATGAAGGGAAACAATTAAAAAATTTTTAAATTTTAAAATTGCAATTATTCACCAAATTAAACAATCTTTTTAACGAATTCAGCCTTGTGTATGATGTTAGCGAAATCGATAGTGGTTATTATTATCCAATAATCAATAACTATTATTTCATATTATTATTATATTTAGTATATTATTTATATGGGAGTATTTCGCTATTAATATATAAATATATATTTTTTTTTAAATACATGGAGATAAAAGTCACGGGGCCCTTCAATTAACGCTAAAAATGCACGAGTATGTTTTACGAACCATATTTTTACAAAAAATAAAGAGAAAATCTTTAAAAGTTTAATTAGGATCTTAACGAAAAGGAAAAACAAAAAACAAAAAAACAAAAAAAATAAAAACAGAAGAGAATACATATATATATATACTCAAAACTTTACAATAGCTACAGCTGAAAGGAATACATTTTTGGAATGAAATTACTGAATGTTAACAAATGGTAAAACAAAATAAAAAAATAAAAAATCGTGATAATATATGTTAACATGATAAAAGCCAATTAAGAGATCTTTATGTTAATTTCCTCACGTTTAAATTTAAATCGTTCTCTTTAAATAAATAGACAGTTCTCTATTAAATAATGCGTATTGTTTTTTTTCACTAGAAATTTATTCACAGCCATAGGTATTGAAACAGTTGTATACCGCCCGAGGCAGGATCGGGCTCTCGCCTTCCGGGAACTACTAGACTAATCCCCCGGCGAGTCCCCGGAACCCCCGCCTTTTTTCGTAGTCCAATATAGATCCCCTACTACTCCGGGGTATGAAACGGTCCCCCCCTTCCCCGCCGGCTCGAGCCCTAGTGTGCAGTATAAACATTCCTAGTGAATTTTACAGATTCAAAAGATCCTTCCCGATACCCATTGTTTCTGAGAAAATGAGTCTTATTTTTTGGTTTCAAACTTACGTTTGCTTTTTCTAACCAATAGAATAGAACCAGATAAATCCCACCCAAGTATTCCCGTTCTAAACATATGTACAAATATTAGAGGTATATAATATAAATATCATAATGGACTTCTCCTATATCTAAACGCCCGTTGTGATAAAATCGATAAAATATATTTATTAAAATTAATAAAAAACTAACATACCTTTATTCTACTTATAACTTTTATATCATATGGGAAAAGTACGATAAATATAAATGAGGAACCATATATGGCAAAACATAGACTATTATTACCGGTTACCTATAGATAAAGGCTAATATTTTATAACATAACTCTCCTTCAGATTCATAGCAACTTAGGTATTAACCTTCCCCAGGGCATTAACTACCTTTAATATATGATAGTTACTATATACATCGAACTACAATTTCAAAATAATACCTCACTTTTAAGAAATCGAGATTCCTGCAGTTCACTGTTAGATAAAACTCCAATAGGAAGAGAGCGATAGTTATGTTTTGTTTTATCAGTAGAAACTTTTTCTAAGCTCTAAGACAACAGACCCCTAGACAGATATCATTCTTCATTGGAACGACAAGGTCCCCATCATAGCTCTAACTCCTGGTGCCCGCCGGCTGCAGCGCCGAAAAACTCCCTCCACACCTCCGACATCTTACCATATAACGTGGTGCGAAATATTAGCTTAAGGGTTAAAGATTTGGACACAACCCCAGTTTTGTTATAATAAATACGTCATATATTGCGACTTGAATATATGCAGTACTCAACTATAAAATCGATTATATCGTTGGGTTCTAATATTATAAATCGTGTGCTATTTAATCTCTTTCTAAGACCCCTTTTCAATTTTACTTATTATATTTACATTTATAGTAAATATATCATTTTTTAGTTGAACGTCGTTGGTCAATGAACTTTCAAGTGTTGAAAAAACGAACGCCGTATTTCTTGCTGGAAGCGTGGCTGCATTTGAAAGTCGGATATAAAAATGCACAGTTTTTTGAAATGAAGAGTTTACTAGATATTTGTGGGTGATGAGAAGGGATGGCATTAAATTTGTAGGGATAAGATGTTGGTTTGACTAGGAGAGATAACTACTAGACAGAGCAAACCAATGGATAAGGAGATGGTGAGGATACGTTCTTAGATGATTATAAGATGTTAGCTGAAAATGTTTATATTCCTGAGTTGATAGGTAATAAAGGAAGGGGCAAACCCAAATGGGGGTTGCTTGATGCAGTAAAGGGCCAATAATAAGGAAAAAGCACTAGTATGGATGAATGAATTAGATTAGCACCGCACATAAAAGGGTCACGAGGGCGAGGGTAGTACATGAGACGTTCTTTTAAGGGTTGAATGTACTTGAGCAACCTGGAATAATGCAATTACATAAACAGCCTGAAGAATCACAATTGTGTCTATTCCGGACCTGTAGCCAGCCGACAACGACCTAGCAGTTATTTACATTTTACTTATTTAGGAGACGGTGATGAGCAATATATATTATATAATATATATATATATAGTATATATACATACACATATATATATATATATATATATATATATATATATATATATATATATATATATATATATATATAGTCAATGTACAGGACCCACCACCACTCACAAAGAAGCGGCCACACTGGGTTGAATAATCAACTCCATGGGTGGGCCCTAGCTTATATATATTTTAAATGTCACATAAAATTTGAATGGCGAAATGAATATTTAGACAAAAATAAATAAAAACTAAATAAAATATATCCTTACATTATAAATAGTCCTAATATTACATAACAAAGTCACATATTGTAAAGAATATTCATTTCTTGAAGATACAAGAAAATAGAGTTACTGCTAAAGTGGAAAGATTCAGATAAGATATGGGGTAACCTTGCAGAAGATGCTATGGAACATATAGTAGGAAAATGAAGACGGCGAATGGGGTTCAGTTAGGAACAATCAATGAAGATATGGCGACGACAAAATTTGCAGATGGGAGGAGGGTCCAGTGACATATAGTGACTGTGAGTGATATTGGTGTGGCCAATACATAGGCGTGCAAGTATACCTCGTGTAAATGCATCCGTCGGTGGGAGGAAGACCTCACAAATGTTCGGCTTTATATTTCTAAGTTTCGCTCTCCGCTGATCATTCGTCCAGCACTCTTGCCAATAAGATCGAAAGCCTTGTCGGAGAGCAGGATAGTAATTAGTTGATGGGAGGTGGCCTTGTCGAATGGCATTCGGGAGGTACCTGGAACAGCTCCGAAAAGAAGAGGCAGCCATTTCTTCCTCTCTATCAACGATTTCATTGCCAGTTACCCCTACATGAGAGGGAGTCCAAAATAGAATGATTTGTTTCTTACGGGAATGGAGCAGCCGAAGAAATGGTTGTACAGCGGATACCATTGTGTTTTTAGGATAAGGGGTTTTAAAAAGGGGTTTTAAACGCCTGGAGCGCGCTGAGCGAATCTGAATATATGACATAAGAGTGGTCTTGGTTAAGGAATAGAATTCGAGAAAGGGGTAATCGTTATAGCCATTAATTCTGTCGTAAAAATTGAAGCATGAGGGGGAGGGTATGGGAAAGGTTGCGGTCAGGAAAGACAGCAAACGCACCCACACTGTTCCCTGTTTTAGAGCCGTCAGTAAATACTGGAGTAAATTCACCGTGAACTGCGGAATGAGACAGTAATGATGCCTTTAACAAAGCAGCAGGGGGGAGGGCTAGATTTGT
>JABUQX010089985.1:57500-63452 GCA_015478945.1 Trachelipus rathkii
TTATTCATGGTAGAAAGCTTTGGGTTAGACATAAACCAAGGCCTAATTCTTCCTCAAGGGCTTCCTAGTAGCGAACCTACGGCAAATTTTCCTTTTGTATATACTTTTACAAATGCAAGTAGGCCGATGTAGGCCCTACTTGTTTATATTCAATTTACTTTTATTTTATTTATTTGTCATTATCATTATTTATATATTATTATATCTTGTTTTATCGTATTATTTATTGCTATATTTTTCTTTTACCCAGGATATCTGGGGTTCAAGCTTCAGGCTACCTTCTTGTCAAAACTGCAATTATATGCTCAACTTGCTCCTTTGTTTTACAACCTCAAAAAAGAAGTTCTGTATGATCAACAATCATATCCTGCAGAGCTTCATTGGTGACACTCTGGATTTTGAAGCAGAGCCTACCTGTAGTAGTAGGCCCCAACAACCCAGCCTCTCCTGAATCTGCAGCACCAGCTTCTTGTGCCTGGTAGAACCTCGGAGTCTGCATTTTAACTATTTTCCTACTGTTAAAGGAAAATTATTATTATTATTATTATTATTATTATTATTATTATTATTATTATTATTATTATTATTATTATTATTATTATTATTATTATTATTATTATTATTATATTATTATTATTATTATTATTATTATTATTATTATTATTATTATTATTATTATTATTATTATTATTATTTATTATTATTATTATTTTTTATTATTATTATTATTATTATTATTATTATTATTATTAATTATTATTATTATTATTATTTGCTATTCTTATTATTAATTATTTTTTAATAGTCATTTCTTAGTCATTATTGTTAATTGTTTTCTATATATTAATTATTATTTCTATATATATTTTATGTATATTTTATTTTTATATATCTATATATTATAATATATATATATTATATATAATATATATATATATATATATATATATATATATATATATATATAGCGTGGTACGGTATAGCCGCAGTGTGGTACGGTATAGCCGCAGTGTGGTACGGTATAGCCGCTGCGTGGGGCTAAAAAAAAAATAGACACATTGTCTTCAATTCCTGTACAAGGACTCAAAAATAACCGCAGTTTTTATTTCGTAAATTGTGCTGTGGTTTTGCCCATTCTTCCTTCCTTCTTCCGCTTTCCAATTCTACCTTCTCCTATCCAGCAATATTCTTTTCTCTTGCTTCATTCTCCTGCACTCGTCATGGTTGAGACGGATTCCACTCCTTCCCCTACTCACACGCATGTTCGTCTTCCCCCCTTCTATTCACACCACCCTGAGCTATGGTTCTCTATCGTTGACGGTATTTTGCGCACCGTCGGCGATGAACAGACAAGATACAGTATTGTTCTGTCTTTCTTGCCCGAAGATGTCTCGCTCCGTATCAGAGACTCCATTCCCACCTTATCTTCTTCTGACACCCCCTACACAGCTCTTCGAGATCTTTTGGTCTCTCGCATGGCTCCTACTCAGGAAGCAAAGTATGAGGAGTTGCTACGTGGCACCTCGCTGGGAGATCAGAAGCCTTCTTCCTTCCAGGTCCGGAGAGTGGAGTGTGCTCGCGGCATTGTCACTGGAGGGAGTTCTGTGGTGTCTGATGCAGGAAGCTGCTAGCACCACCGATGAATCCTAAGCAGCTTCCGGGAAGAAACGCCACTTTATCGTGACAACGCTTACTCTCTTCAACATCTAATATTCATCTATTGAAGGTGGTTATTCAAGACCAGAAAATAACACCTACAATATATATATATATATATATATATATATATATATATATATATATATAATATATATATATATATAGCCTTTTTATATATTATATATATATATATAATATATATATATATATATATATATATATATATATTATATATAACCGTAAAAATGGCGGGAAAATCGGTCACGGAGGGGAAAACCGGTCACTTTATAATATTGTTAATATTTTTTTTAAATTAAAACATTTTTCAATTAGAGAAAGGGTTTTTTAAGTAGCCAAATAGAATATATTTTAACCATAGAAAAATTTAAGTAATAACTTACACCTACTAGTCAAAAAAATTTCCCAAAGTTGGAAAATTATTAATTTTTTTTTTTGCAAAAAAATTCTAAGACCTCGTGAATATCGTAGAATTAAGAATATCAGAATTTAGACTAGATGCATATTGGGGAAGTCTATTTTTAACATTTTCCAATGTAAAAAAAATTTAAAATATTAAGCTTTTTTTTAAAGTTTATTAAGTTTTTCAATTTCGGGGTAAAATCGGTCGGGCGTCGGGGAAAGCCGGTCGTAAATAAACTTGTAAAAAAAAATGTCGCATTTTTTTTTTAGTTTTCAATAATATTTTGTTCTAATTTTTTATGTATGGTAGACTATAAAGACATTTGTTTAATGTTTTCTAATACTATCTTTCACAACAAGATTTAAGGGATAAAAAAAAAAAAAAATTCACGTGAAATGTGCGTACATACTCGATATAAAAAAATAAAATAAAAAAATCCCTATTTTGTTAAAAGTGCAATTATTATTGTTATTACTATTAATAGTTATTAAAATTGATTGTCATAATTTAAATTATAATATTGTGAAAATTTTTTTGTCAAAAAGATTTACGTGAATGTGCTTACATAGGCCTACTCGTAATATAAATTGCCTATAAATCTAAAGTTGAAAATATTATCATTCAACTTAGAAATTATTTAAAAATTTTTTGTCATAATTCATTTTTTCAATGCTTATTTAGCATAAAAAAATGAAAAAAATATTTCAAAATTTTGTAAAAAATCAACTTTTGCAAAGTTTAATAAAATATAACTTAGACTTGTGTTTTTCAATCCAAATTAATTCTATAATATTATTATACTCTATTTACATTTAAATTATAATTATAGTTAGTTTGGACAAGCACAAAAACAAATAAATTTAATGACCGGCTTTCCCCGACGCCACTGACCGGTTTTTCCCGAATTCAATTTTTTGAAAATGGAATTTTTCAAAATTTTTTTTAAAATATTAATTTCGAGATTTTTATTATTTTCATTATTCTAAAACATTAAGGAAACTCTAATGTGAGAAAAAACTATTAAGTATAGTGTAACTTAAAATTTTGATTTTTTATGATTTCATAAAAAAAAAAAAAAAAAAACGGGATTTTTGACGCGATTTTCCCCATTTCACGGTATATATATATATATATATATATATTATATATATATATATATATATAATATATATATATATATATATATATATAATATATATATAATATATATATATATATTATATATATATATATATATATATACTCACTGGCGTATCTCAGTTTTTTTTTGGGGGGGGATTGAACAATATTTTTTCGGGGACTATATATATATATATATATATATATATATTATATATATATATATAATATATATATATATATATATATATATATATATATATATATATATATATATATATATATATATTATAATGGAATAGGGACAAAATATTAAATTCCTCACCAAAAATGGGCACAATTTAGAAGATAGTAAAATCATCTTAGTTTAATTGTTAAATTTTAATCGCCTGACATGAGAGTGAGGGAAGTTCGAGATAACATCTTTAATTTTTTATTTTCAAATATTTCGATGTATGTAGAGGAGGGCAAGTCCAATAAATCTTTCATCTCCAATAGTATTTCTCAAGGTAGGCTTCAGAAGTCTTTATGTTGAAAAGCTTCTTTCTACCGAAGCATTAAACACGGGTAAAATTGCAGTAATTTGCAAACAAGAATGTAAATAATTTGGGAAATTGTGACTGCGAACAGACAAACTAAATATATCTATTGCTGTTTTTTGGGCGACCTGTGGCTGTGTGCCAAAATCAACTTCCATAAAATCCCATTCTGCTTTTACAAATCTTCATTTAGGGTTTTCGAGATCTTCCTTGTAAATATTACAACAATCTTTTAATCTTTCTCATACTTGCACATTTTACACGTTTCGGTATGACAATTCGGCAAGGAAATTTAAAAACGTCTCTCTCCTAATGCCTGATATTAAATCATCCAAAAATGGTTAAAAATGATGTGCGATAATAAGTCTGTGGGTCGGAAATAGGAATGTTGGGCCTGTATTTTTGGAATTTGTTAATTTTTTGCACAGCATTTTCAACAATTTTAATACTCAATTCAAATTCAGATGCGCTTTAACATTCTTTCAAAAATCAGCTGAAATTCTAATGTTTCATTTTCTCTGATGGTTTCAGGTTTAGTTTTTTTTTTAACTAATGGAATACCGAGATTGTTCCTAACAGCGACGAATTATATAAATTTAAACTTTAAATTTCTGCACTTTATAGTATTAAACGGATATGATACTTAAAAATTTTTAGGGTCTAGAAAATTTTCCGGGGGGGCCCAATGGCCCCCTGGCCCCCCCTAAATACGCCACTGTATATATATATATATTATATATATATATAATATATATATATATATAATATTATATATATAATATATATTATTATATATATATATATATATATATATAATATATATATATATATATATACTACTCGTCAAAATTAACAGCACCACAAGGATACGTGACGAAGGAAGGTAGAATAAGGTTAAAGAACGCGAAGACACTTTATTGGACAATGACAATAACATGGTGGATTCTTCTCCAGAACCGTAGGTTGAAAGAGTGTGAGGCCAAGGTGCAGCCTTAGGGTCTCACAGTAAGGTTCGGAGGTTCGGCGCTGCAAACACACAATGTTGGTAGCGTACGGCGAGGCCGCGGAAGATGTTGGGTCTGTCTCAAATATCGTGTATGACCCCTCTGGAAACGGATGACTACCTGACACAGTCCTGTCATGCTTCTCGCATGTGTGGGCGAATGTCCAGGACAGTGATTTGATCCCATACGTCGTGCAGTGCCTGTCGCAGGTCCGGGAGGGTTCGTGGAGGGGGGTGGCAGCTGTCGGATTTGACGTTTCAGGAAATATCCCACAAATGTTCGATTGGGTTGAGGTCCGGACTATATGCTGGCAATTCCAACGCCGTAATTTGAACTATCCTAAGGTAGTCGTTCACACATTCCTACATTGAGCCTTGTGTGGTCTTGCTTTGTCATGCATTAGCATGAAAGAGTCAGTGATGTAGGGGCATATGGCACGACATATGGTTCGAGGATGTCTGTGATATACCTTACGTCTGTAAGGTTGCCTCCATTGAAGATGTGCAACTCCCGTAGGCCCCGATAAAGAGATGCCTCCCCAGATCATAACCGACCCACCTCCAAACGGCGGCACCTGCAGCACATTGCATTGCGCGAACCTCTCCGTCGGTCGTCAGTATACTCTAGTACGCCTGTCAGAGGCGTACATGAAACTCTCGACTCGTCCATAAAAAGCACCTTTGCCCAATCGTCGACCGTTCAATGGATGTTCTCGGGCAAATGCCAGTCGCGCCCTTCGATGTGCCGTGGTGTGCGGTAAACCTATGGCAGGCCTTTATTGCCGGTAATTATGTTCCACAAGGCGTCGATGCACTGCATTGACACTCACCTTGGTGCCGTGTACCTCCGCCAGCTGTATCTGCAGATTTAGTGCCATTGTGTGGAGCTCTCGTAATGCACGCAGACGTATAAATCGGTCTTCCACGGGTGTCGTGGCCCTGGGTATACCTTGTCCTAGCCGGCGATCATGTGTCAGGGTTCCTGGTACCGTTGGACTACCCGTGCAATTGTTGTGTGCGCTACACCGAACCGTCGACCAAGTGCCCGGTACCCGTGTCCTTCGGCGTGGATTGTTGTTATCTGTAAGCACTGATCTCTTGGCAATTGACGTACTATTCTCTCCATGTTTATCGGAGTTGCTTCATACGTGAATGATCCCTCGCTCGATTATTATACTCCCGACATAACCTATCCCCACCTCTCCCAGGTC
>JABUQX010089986.1:0-22010 GCA_015478945.1 Trachelipus rathkii
ATTATAAAAAAAAACTGAATGGGTCTTTCATCACTATAAGCTTTTGGAACATATTCTATGATTCAGTAGTATACATTAAGTATATAGTTAAAAGAAAAAACTTGAGGCAGTACAACTATTATGAGTAATCATCTAAAACCAATGACCCAACCCTTGAGTGAATACTGAATCAGATACGAATCTGACAGTATAATAATCTAAACCTAACCTAGAATGGTTACATTGCACCTAGAGTATAAACCTAGGATGGAATTCTGGTAACCATATGACTATTATCTCATATGTATTTCTTATTTATCTTGCGTGTCTATTATCTAGTAATTAACGAATAAAAAGAATATTATTGTTTTATCTAAAGCTTTACAATTAATTATTTTTTACTACAATATTAATATTATCTATGAGTGATATTTAATGATTTTTTGGTAATTATATGTTATATACCCAAGGGTTATCACTTATATATTATAGTATACTTATATCTACTAGATTATTTATGAAATCACAGTGAGGATTATAATAACTCGGAAAAATAATAATGAATGAAGAATAGTGTTATGACTAGAAATTGTCACATCTCTTTAAGAGAGAAAAGTTACAGCCTTCATCAGAAGTTGTAAAAATACGCCATAGACTTTTACTAAAATTATTGATCTCAGATATATTCCAGGTTAGGTATCTGCATTTCTAGGCTCCTTCTAAGTCAGGTTGTATAGTTATGAATAATAGTTTTTGTTACGGTATACTAATAACACATGTTAAGAAAATCTAAATTAGTAGAATTTTTAAGCAAGTCTTATGCATTAATCTGATCTTAGGATGACTACTAAAACGAGAGCATTATATATAAACTATATGAGTAGGCTAACACTATGATTGATCCGTGGTATACTATATATATATTGTATTATATATTGATATTATATGTTATATGTGTATTTAATTAATATATATATTATATATATTAATCTATTTATTATATATAAGTAACTCTAAATTGGGAAATTTTTTTTAAATTTAGAGACTGTAACTTTTTTTCCTTAATATAGAGACTTGACTAAGATTATTTCGTTTTTCATCACTGACTATTCTTCATTATATAATTATTTATTAGAGATATATGAATTCTGTTCTTTCAATTAAAAAAAAAGATAAATTTTTGTTTTTAATTAGTATTTATATAACTAAAAATTTATATGGTGTTGAGCTTTAGATTGGCTTGTTCTTGTACAACTATTTTGAAGGACGGTCCGATATTCAATCTTTTGTTTGGTTTATGTCTACTAAAGGAGCGCGACAATATTAGCTTATCGGTGACTGGAGTTTTTATATTTCAGGGTTTTCGTTTAATGTCAGTATATACCTGTATTATTTCATTAGATTATGTATTTATTAATTTTATCTTTTGTTTGTTTTATCAGATGAGTTTACTGAGTGATTTGTTTTTAATCTGACATCTGGGTCGATTATTATTCTATAGGAGTAAAAAAATATATCTGCTGTGAGGGAGTGACAAGCCCTGCTGGGTACATATTTAGTAAGTGGGAAACACTCTAGGGTGTTAACCTGAAATGATTATAATGAGGATATGTGAGTGTGTTAAGTATATATAGATATGTATGATATATATATAATTCAAATAACCCCTGCACATGTTGTATATTCCCCCTTTAAATCCTATTTTTCAATTTTATTTAGAGAGGAAAATTTATTTTACCGTTTTGTTTTTTTTCTTCCATTGGGGTTTAAAAATCTTATTATTATTAATATAATTATATCGTATATATGTTATGTATAGTATATATATATATATAGATATTATTATATATATATTACTATATAAATATAATATTACTATATAATTATATGTATATTATTTGATATTTGGCATTCATTCAGTATAGAAAGGTTGTAATTTTTCATATATTATTTTGTTTATATTTTTTTTTTAATTTTTAGATATATTGTAATAAAATCTTAATGGGATTTGTTTAACGTTATGAGTAGAGGGCTGTTAATTACTTATATTATATTGTTGCCGTAGAAAGAGAGCAACCATATATTTCTTGTTTCCGTGATATCTAATTCTTTTACATTGATATTATTGTACTTTTTTAAGAGTTATATTCCTAATGATTTTTTAGCATTATAAAACAGGTGGTTGACTACCTATATACTACTCGGGTGCCTAAATCAATGAAGAAACAATCTTATTATTTTACATGCATTCCTATTAAAACGTTTAGACTATTAAAATAAAATTCTCATCTATTATCTAAAGTTTGCTGTATATGCAAGTTAACTAGGAATTACTGTCTTCTCATCGGATTGATATTTGAATGATTCATCGACCTACGTCATGGTTGTGTCGTATGAGATTAAAATGTAGGTTCAATATGCCTAAGATTACCGTTCAAAATCGACTGTGATGTCCGTCATAAATACACAACTTCAATGTTCACCCAATGAGGGAATGGCTCAGGAGTGGTTCCATATGTGAGCCATCGAGCATTATTGTCCTCATTTTCGTGCAACACTAATTACTGCTGGATGGAGTTCAAGTTCTTTCCATACTCGGTAAGTGTGACACAGTAATTCTATTCAGCCATATACTTTAACACTCTTGGCTTTAATTGATTCATATCTTTCTTTAAACACATCTACCAGTACGGTCTAATATATCATTCAATAGTTGTGTCTAATATGTATTTGTAAGATATATGAAACTATATAACTGTTTATGGTTTATTTTTTCTATCTTACATCTTATTAAGTGAGGTGTATGGTATTTCCAAATTACGCAAGGTTATTAGCTTAGTAGGCTACATACAAACAGCTGATCTCCAATTTTCGTATGGTCGGTAAACTAAAAAGGTAAATACCGCATAAATCCTATCGTGTTTGAGTATTTTTGACTCACGAAATGTTATATGCACTAAAGACTGGTGTAATGATCATGTTTGCTTACCTGTGTCGTTAGTGTAAAGTAAGCACGAATGACTAAAAACGAAAATTGACCTTTAATTTAGAAATCAATCGTTATAATATAAATATTAAGCATAATCAAAAAAGAAATAAAAAAAAAAAAATTTATAATATATATATGATAGTATATATATATAATATATTATAATATAGTATATATAATATATATATATAATTATATATATATAATAATATCTTTACCGATACAACATGATTTATTTATAAATATATTATCACTAATGAGTTAATATAATTTTAGTTCATATGGAGTGTATTAACTCGATAAGTCATTAATGATTGCTAGGTGACTCAATAAGAATATTATTATATGAATATCTAAGTGATATACTGTACTGTCTACAATCAATCAATATATTATTGATTACGTTGCAAAAATTATCTGCATGCTTGAGAATTGTAAAATAAGATGTAGATCGATGTGAATTGTATTAATTACTTATTATAGTAATTGTTTATGACATAAGTTTATAAGTATTATCAACTTTTTTCTGTTGATAAGTAATATATATATTATATAAATGTATTTCCAGTCTAATTATATATGGTATTCTGCAGTTAGGGTATTATTATGATATAATTTATTTGCTGTATAGATTGTGTTGATTATATCAGCATTAGTGTATATATAGGTAGACACGTTTATTTCTCTATAGGCAGTCTCTCACTATAAATTTTTTTGAGATTTTATATTTGCTGGTATATATATATATTGAATTAATAATATTTAGAGATGAAATTAGTTTGATTAATAAGGAGTTTGCGAAGTGCGTTGGAAGGTATTAGTGATGGTATATATTTAGTGACTGTGAGTGATATGAGCAAATTAAATATTTATGGAAATATTATTAGTAAATAGACTCATATGAGTTATCTCTATAATTTTATATAGAGTCTACGTTACTCACTTGATATCTCACTGATATATTTGTTACATAATTAGTATAAAGAAGATTAAACGTTGTATAAGTTGTAAAATTTAAATTTATATGAATATATTATATCTAGTAATTTTATTGTGAGTTGTACTTTTAGGTTTATTATCGGAACTCTTAGTGTGTTGCTAAGTGTCATCCGGCAGACAAGAGTGCAACGAATAAAATTATATTACAATCTTAAGAGGAATACAAACGGACATTAATTTGCATTGTTTTTACGTAAAAACGATTTGAATATGATAACGTATATGAACGGTTACAATTTAAATTAGTGATTATAATAAGATTGTATTGATTTTTGTGAACTAATTATATAAGATACACTAAAAATAATCGGATCAGTACTTTCCGCGAGTCTCTCGAGTTATTAGAGTTTTATGAGCTGACATTTCGGGGTTGTTGTTAAGCGTGCCGATGATTGCCTCTTTAGACTTCGTGAGAAAGTATTGAGAAGGAGTGAGGAAAGTGTGAATGAAAAACCTGAATTTCTTGGATTTGATATACGTGTGTTTTAGAAACAAAAAGAATCAAAAGCATTGATTTGAGGTCATTTGGATAATTGCTCTAATATTTATTATACATTTAATATAGAAATTGTATTTCAGTAACCTATAATAAATTATTGTGCAAGAGTAATAAAGACGAATGCTGGTTTATATAAATATAGATCACTTTAAAATAGTTAACTATTTTTTATACTTTTTAATTTGACTAAAGATAGATCCAAAAAATTTAGAAATTTACTCATTCCTAATAACTAAGGCCATAGTTAGGTCATGTAGTAATAATAACACTTAAAGCTCTATTCTCAGTAGAAATTTCAGTAATCTATCTGGTTGATCTTGCGCATGCCCTTTCTGGCTACAAGTGATGGAGTCTATTCTTTATTATGTATTTAATTTTTACAGATGTAACAGTAGCTAAAGGTCATCGATCGTAACTAAAGTAGTAATTGAATTTTGTTTAGTGTACTACGCAAAAACTAGTTTGTAAAGTATACTTGGTAATTTAACTAGCTACTAAAAGTCTATCAGTTAATAATAAGTTTAAGTGCGCTAGTTTTATCAGGTATAGCACATAGTTTGGAGTTATTGAGGCATAACTTATTTAATACACTAGGGATACACGTTAGAGTATTAACGAGCTACCCCTTAAATGTAGAGTATTGTTGACTACTAGTCTTTTTAAGGTAGAGCTATCAAAAAAGAGCAATGAGCATGTGTGTGTGACTTGGGGGAGGAGTAACGGTAAGAGAGAAGTGGAGTGATTCTGATAGTATAAAGGTGATGTACTAGCTCTCATGATGAGGGGTAATGATGCGTGCCGGTATAATTTATATTAAGTAAACCTATATTATACTCACGTATTATTATTCCACGCGAAACAAGTTAAGCCCGTAAGACCAAGAGAGCGGGGGTTAGCGGAGAACCTAGATGTACTACTATTACCGAGGGTGTGATGTATTATAGTTACTACTCAATCCATAGTTAAGCAACCTAGAGTATAGCCGAGAGACTTATATGATATATTCTTGAACTCCTAGTAACTTCGGTGGTGAGATACTATCCAGTTTTAGGTATTATCGTGTAGTGCTATATAGCTCGAACCTATAAAACTATATACATAAATTACTACCAAAAGTAAGTACTTATTTTAATGGAACCGGATTACTTATTAAGATTTCGCTAAACAATTTCATATTGTTACTCTATAATATTATAGTTATCCTCAAAACTTATTTGGGACATTTGACGGAATATTACATAATATATAAGTATAGTATAAGCTAGAATAATGAGTGTTAATCATTAATGAGGGAGGAGTAAAACTGTCCGGCATTCATTTTAAATAAGCAGTTATGCGAAACATTAGGATTTATAGTATTAGTAATGAAGAAGCTGGCGAAGATTTAAAGTACCGATAATTAGGTATTAAGTGAAAGATAATTTAAGAGTAAGGTAGTAGATAATATTATTTCATTAAGTAAATTGTATTAAATGTATTGTAGTTGGTAATAGACCGTATATATATATATATATATATATATATCATAAGGCTTATTTATGTATATTGTAATACTGTGTATAATAATTATAATGGTATAAAGTAAAGAGATGCGTGTGATGGGAAAGAACCTATTACAAAAAGTCTACTATACTACTCGCAAATGATTAACGTGTGAGTGGAGCTAGAATTATCTGATATTTAGATAGGGTAGTGTATTATTTGAACACACTCATAGATGAAGATTTCTCTGCTATATATCTAAGTAAAGTCGAACATACACACTAGGAACACATAGTAGAGTGCGCGAAAGGTTTTAAATATAAACTCTATTTAAAAAATTTCGTGTTGCATATCGGGAGTGATCAGGGGAATGTGTTCCGATGTCTTAGAGGAGAACAGTATTTTTAAATATATTTATTTATCAACCGATGTTAGTTGAAGTAATTAATTCAATATATAATATAGTGTAAGGAAAAAATTAGTGAAGCAATTCTGTTGTAATCAAAAATAGTTATTTTGTGAGTGAAGAAATTAGTAGAGAGGAGGCAATATGCATATAGTGTTCAATTGTAACGCTGATAAAATATCCTTATATTATACGTTTTCTGAGTTTGTAATATATCGAATTATGAGAAAAGTATTTGAGAGTGGATTGTTAATGAGATGTTATTGATTATAAGTATATATATATATATACAGATCTAGAGTTATATATATATTAAAAGGGTATATAGCTTCAATCAGTGTCTCACAAATTATATTATCAGTTGAGTAGGCAAATAGCTAGACTGATTGACAATACTGGTGACTAACATATTTTGAAAGAAAATTAATGTTTTTTTAGGTATAGTCAAGTTTACTTAATGTTGTCAACACAGTTTATCTAAATATTCGAATTTCATAATCGGCTTAACCATACATGGTGAGTAGAAGCATCCATTTAAACATCTTGATAAATATGGATATTCTTTTTCTGTTTATAAAATAGATTTGAATGAATATATTTTGTAAGGCGTTTCTAACGATTTTTAGAGTGCGAATAATATGTTGCTGAAAGGAGATAAATGAAGTTAGAAAAAGTCAGGAGTAGGGTTTTGCGTAGGATCAGTTTGTGCTGTTGCAGTATCGCTTAGACTCAAAGTATATATCATTTGTGGTGATTGTGAAAAAAGGGATAAAAAAGATACTTATATGTGCGACTCTAACGGTTTCTGCCATGAGCGGTAATGGAGTTACCACAAACGTAAAGAGAGGTGGTGTGAGTGTGCTCACCTATAATTCCTGTGTAGACTAATAGAATATAAATTCCCGTGGATAAAAATATAATAGAGATTGTATGCGAGACAATCATGTCTTACGAGGTAATTACAAACGACGATCTCTTAGCAGGTGAAAACGGGAGTTTATTGTGTTGAGTGTCAATATGTATGTATATGCTGAATGTTTTGCGGCATGAAACTTGATAATAAATGTGAGGATAATGAGCATATGATAAACGAAACGAAAACCTTGTAGGCATATTGGAGATGAATATTAATATTTAAGGCGGTACTTACTTAAAGATATGTGATCTTGAGAAGGAATCATTAAAGAGGCTGGGTTAATTGATGGATTCAGAGCACGGTTGGTTTTATATGTTGTGACAGATATATGTGCCCTAAGATAAATAAGACAACAAAAAGGTACATAACGATGCACTATAAAGTCACTGAGGCAAAGTCAAGTTTAGAAAGTCAGGTAATGAAGTATGTGTTATGATTCATAGCGTACTAATAGGTATGGGTCAGCCTCAAAATTACTTTTGGTTATCATAAGCGCTAGGAGAATGGTTTTGTACGATTTTAAATACGAGGAGAGTGCAAATAGGTATAGTCAAGCATAGATAGAGTGAGCACTTGTATAGAACTCAAGAAAGTTCCATTGAGAGAGGCCTAATTGCAATTGAGACTGTATAGATACCTGCAAAGTTAAATGTTCGGCATGGCTGTTAGTTGTTTGTCGAAAGCCATCTAGGAGGATGGTGATATTTTCTGACAACCACAGGTGGCTTCGTCAGTTAGAAATTAGTCCGTAATGAATCGTATAGAAGATTAAAAAAATGATTGATCGGGCTTCGTCGAAATACACTCTCTTGAAGGGGTAGGTGCATGAAAGAAAGTGAAGAGAGATTGTATTGTGGTGAGGATTAGTAAAATGGGGGATTGAGAGGATGGTAATATATGTCTTCTCTTTTTGACGCGATAGGTTCTGTATAATCAGAATATTGGTGTTTATTATCTCATTGGATACTACGGTGGGGATCCTTGAATTCATTTGGTAGTTTCTATGGTTGTAGTCGTACACTGGAAAAAGAGTGTTGCATAGGGTTGTTGTACGTTTATACCCTAACAGTAGATCCACTCTGAATAGTAACTAACTTGAAGCGAAATTTTGGTGTGTGTGTGAGTCAAAGCAAGGAGAATAAAAAATATACTCAATATAAGTAAGCTGTAATATATATGCTTACAGTTACATTAAATCAAATCGCAATGCAATTTACAAAGAGCAAGGAAGTGTAAGTACAATCTATTATAGTCATACTTATGTTTGGCCAGTAAAGTTAGAGTGATTATATATATGTGCCAAGTATTTTTTATAGTATTGGATTCCCCTATATTTTAAGGAAGAAAGAACTTAGATTAAATATATATGAGTGTCATTATAATATATTATTAATTAAATTTGACATAAGTCACTTTCAGTTCCTGATGTTTTAATATAATTTTTAGATGTAGGGATTTAATAAAGAATTACCTATTTTCGACGTTTTCTAGATTTTAAATTAAGACATATATGCTAGTGAGTTATGATAACCTATAGTCTCAGTAGTGTAACCTTTACTAGAAATTTAAGTGATTTATTCGTTATGATAAACAAACCGACAAAATAAAATAAGAGTGAATAACGTTTTGAAGAAATAGAACTTAATATTTTCAACATACTATGTCTTACTAAGTCTTAATACAGACGTCCAAACTTCCAAATTATATATTATATATAGCTAAATATTATACTTAATAAAAATATAATTTTTTAGATATATTTCACTTAATGAGCGCTTGGATATTGTTAATCAATAAACTAAATTCACTATATAACAAAGTTTTAATCGTTTTGGTATTTAGGAGATGTATTAGTAAAGTTATTGACTGTACAATATATATTATGTCGTAGAAACTATTCATAGTAAACAGAAGACAAAGGAGAGGATAATTTTTAACATAAAATAAACAACACAAATAAATAATAAAATAGTAAAATTTCATTTGAGAAAATAAATAATTTTTGTAAACCGTAACTAAACACCTAATGTCATGTGTGTTGCCTGAATTAAGATTGTGATGCGAAACCTATAATACTAAATTTTTTTATAATTGTCTAAGAAATAATTTACTTAAAATTGGAACAAAGATTCAATATGGCTTCATACGAGACGGTCGGTATCAACAAGCTTGTACAAGACGTGAAACGGGTACTCAATCTTTATAGCTCTAATGACGCATACTATATATAGATATATAGTATATTTAACTAATATATTGTTACTTTTTAAATAATTTTTTATAAATACTTAATTATAAGTAATTTGACAGGATAACAAATTTAGAATTGAAATTTAGGTTAAGTAATATTTATAATATATATATATTATATATAATTATATATAAGAGTATACGAAAATGCGATGCAACAAACAGCTGGCGTTATTATTTATACCCATGAAAGCACGATACTATAGATAGACCTACTTAGGGCTAGGCACTCAACTACAGTAGCGCACATTAAGCATGATACGTTTCCTAAGACCTCGGGGCCGGGCATAGATAGTAATGAAGTATATTATGTGGTATGTATAAGTAGCTTTATATTGTGTGGGGGAAAGGTAGGAAAGTTTTCTTATTATTATCGAACCTATTTATTATAAAGAAGAGGGTTTAAAAACAGGCGTCCGCATCCGCTTATTGCTACATCGTATTCGCAGAAAATCCTTCTGTTATGCTAGGGCATATTTATTTGCAACTTCTAACATACACGTCACGTAAGAGGACTGTTCTCACTCCTTATGGAATATTCAATCGGCAACGCGACTAAGGCAACGTAAGGACAAAATTCAGTTTTTAAATTTATGTTTTAGAAATAGATGAATAGCTAAGACCTGAATCCATAATACTAGTTATGAGGAGGTAATACATAAATAATAATTCAATGAAGGTAAGTATTTGATGAAGAGTAATAGCGATGACTAAAGAGTAATAATAAAATCTCTAGGAATTAGTAAGAGTTTGTTGTTCATTCTATAATACTTTAATGTGTCTAGATTAACTGCGGTTGGTCGACCGATGATTCGCCGCCGGAAGTGTATATTTCTTGAGTAAAGAGCAGAACGTGAGGAGCTCCTTGGGGACGTGATAGAGCTGCATCTTGTTCTCTCACATAAATTAATTGCTTGGAAAATTTCTTGTACATAAAATCATGTGTCGGTAATGCTTGCCATAAAAGGTTTTTCTAGCAAACCGACAAATATTTTTAAAGCTAATTTTTCTAATATCTCTGAGAAAGATAAACTAATATATGGCATCAGTATCATTCTCACTAACAGTAGTGAGGGTAAACATATACCAGAGCTAATACCGAGAGCGGCTTATTTTGTTTTTACGACTTATGCAGTTCGGGTGCTGAATAGATTACCGCCTAAACGGAGCGCGGTAAATTTATGATATCGGCCGCCAATTGACATGGTCCTATTTCGTGGTAAAAATATTTCGAGAAGGACATGTTTTATTTTCACTCAAAGTTTAGAGGCTATGTCTCTGCTTCACGAGAGGTTATCGCAGCGGAGAGAGAAGGTACTGAGAGAAGAGTAGAGAGAGAGAGAGAGGTGAGAGGAGCAATTTCCTAGTTCTCGACATAGATGGTTTATTGTAAGATTTTTTAAGGATGGATAAAATATATTACCTTTAAGGTATCGGAGATGAGAGAGAGAGAGGCTAATCGGGAAACAGGCAGCTACTCCGGACTGGAAACTGGGTAATTAATAAACGTGGTGTCTGGCTGAGCTTGCGGGAGAGAGAAGAGTCAGCTGTTGTGTACAAGAACAAATTTTTTAAGTATCAAAGAACATACGATTGTGCACGAAATAGAACGTATTGAAAAAGGAGCTATGACACCCAAGGAGGGATGACCCAATTTGCTATTTTAAGTGAGTGTGTTAGATAACTCTTATATTCAAGGATACTAATCATATGGATGCAAAATCGGTTACGTTGAGTATAATTTTCAATCATAAAATCAGATAACATATACAAAAAGAAGTATACAGCTCAGAGTAATCTGTTGATAAAACAAACGATTGTACCTTTAAAGCTTACATTGGTATTCGACCAGCGAAATTGCTTTTTCTTGCTCCGGGACGCAAAGTACTGAATGAAAGTATATGAAAGTAACATAAAAATTTTTGTAAATAAAATCTGCGTGGAAAGGAACTTTATGAAAGTTAGAAAGTTGTGAAAGATTTCTTTATTTAGGTCTCTACATCTGCGACTTTATTGTATAAGTTTTAACATTGAACATGCTTTATCTAATTGTTCTTATCTTTCTATTCAGATTAATTTCTGTTTTATTATTCTGTTTTGTCCTTTTTTTCTTTTTTTATTTTTTTTTGATCGAGTTTATTGAGCAGCACGGGGATTTGTGCTGCATACTTCGAGTTTTAGAATTTTCTGGAGTTCATATCTTTTCTTAATTTGGTTCATTTCTATGCTTTATTTCAAGTATTTTCTTTGTACACATTGTATCTTGAAGCGGTCACAAGTTTTTTTGAATCTGCCATTCGGAATGTTTATCTGGTACCGAGAAGGACTCATGACGAGTGCCCTTTGTGGGTGGATGTCCGCTATCGACAATTCCATTAGAATATAGTTTTTTTCAATCTTAAATCATCCACTATTGATTTATTTTGCAAATATTCTTCATAAGCTAGACAGTTAATTTAAATCATTACTATCCAATTCAGTCTGCTATTTATTTTATCGTTATGCAAGTTAATGCAAATAAGAGAGCTTGAACTTTATTACTAATTCATTGTATTACAGATTTTACAGAAAAAAGTTGGTTAGATACCTAATAATACTTAATTTGAATTAAGGATCTTCTTCAGAACTCCGTTGGGTAATTTGGTTGACTGGAATGAGGTCTACTGCCCGGCTATGTGCGTGTGAAGGAACCAAACATACTGAACTTACCATAACACCTGGCTGCGATTATATTCATAATCAAAGCCCCAGCTATGTCTCGGCAGATTGAATATAGCTTGGCTTAATTAGAATATTCATCGGTGATATTTATACTTCAGGTCTGGGCGAATGTAGCTCCTAAAGTCAAACATATCGGACATAAACCAATGTCGGCACAATATGTATGTTATAGACATGTTGCTACGAATTGAGGTTTTTGTTACGATTATTCAAGGTATTGACATTGGAAGAGCAGGTCATTACAACTAGGCTCATACAACATCGCAGAGTACTTCGCGATCCATATCATAGCCGATGATGAGAAATAATAACGGAAGCTCACAGGTTGCCGACTGAAACTCGCAACTGAAAAGCGCTTTTTCCTCGTGATGGCATAAGGGAGGGAGGAGTATCCTCCCTTACAATGGAAAATGGTTCTCAAATGCCTGCATCATTCGTACCAAAGTGCTCCTTGAAGCACATGCTGTCTGAATGTGCACTTGAACCAGAAGGCGCAAGGTAGATATTGAAGATATAAGTATAGGTATAAAAATAATAATATAGGTTCAATTATAAGAATAAGGTACTATGTAATATTATATACGATAATATGTACTTAACCGTTAGCCTACTATAATAACGTATATATAGTAGTATGTAGTAGATATAATATATATGTATATATATTATATATAATAGTATATATAGATGTTATAGTGTATATTATAAAGCTAATATGTTACCTAAGTAGTCATAATATAGAAAGTAGTAAATATTAATCATAGGGTAGGAGGGCCAGAAAAACATATAGTATAACACTCTATATAATAATATATATAAGAGCTCAGTATATAAAATATAAGGATAAATAAAATTATATATTCATAATATCCTAAATAATGCAAAACAACCATATAAGCTATATATATAATAATAAGCATATTTATATTATGGTCAGCCTCTAGATGAAGCCACCCAATCCTTTATCTAAGTAAAACATAATAACCTAGCTACGGAAAAAAAGGAATCATTGTCGGTGTAGAACTGCTGTAAAGATTTTATATTAAGAAAAGGAAAAAGTATAATGCTAAAAATAATACAATAGCTGTACATGGAATCTTGGAATCTTGGAATCCTGGTAAAATTATTTTAGCAAGAAAAAAAGTGTAAACAAAAATAAACTCTAATAGTTCAATTATAATATAGTCGCAATCATTTTGGTAAAAAGATACCTATTTTAAGACGCCTATTTAATGACCGGCGCTACAATCTCGTTAAAATAAAATATAGACTTTCATAGAGGGACTATTACTTCTCCATATATCTCAGCTTATCGAATGTTTCCCACAGGAAATTATACCGCACCGGAGTGGCGGAAGTGAGGAGGTCACTCTTCGGCCTGCGGAACTAAACGTGTAGGACGGTATTATCCCCCCTCCGAGGAGGGTCTCCGGGAACACCCCCGCCAATACTTTGGATATGACTGAGGACTTTCGGCGTGTGGTTCACTCCGCCCCCTTTCCCACTCGGGTATGAAAGACGTGCGCACCCCACTGTCGTTCTGCACAGTTCTGGGCTCAAGTTCCAACGCCTACAATGCTATGCCGAGAACCGAGCCATGTCAGAACACATCTCAACATGGAAATTAAAGTAATACACTCAACATTATCGCTAAAATATATTACTGGTTCACAATTTAAACAATTGGGTACAGTAATATAAATGTATATTAGTATAGGCCTAAATATATAGGTAAGAATATATAAATAATATAGTGAAAGGGTATATTATATATAAATATGTGATAATACATAATTACGATGTTAATAAAGTAAGCTGTATTATATATAATATATCAAGTAATAACCTTATGATTACTAGTACACCTAACTCGGATGTGGTGAAATATAATTATATTTATATAGTAAATAACATATCCTATAAGCATAATATAGGTGAAAGCACAGCATTTAGTACGTTAGATTATAGGTGTGAGCTATACTAGTTGATTATATAATAGAAATAATAAATTATCATCACCTGTATCCCACCGCAAGTGTTTTCAAGGACCATTCCTAACTACAAAAAAGAGCCAGTATATTATAAATTTATATTTATTTATTTACCTATTATTATTTTTATTTTCACATATTTGCGTTAACTCTCTTGTACGAAAGGAATCTCATAAAAATTGTTATTCTATATTTAGTCCTTAAGGCCATAATTTTAGTAGTTTTTTAGATTATTGAATTTTTTTTATATACATTTTCCTCACTCATGTTTTCTGATTCCATGAGTTCATCAGTGGTATTCCTTTTCCTTCTGTTAGCTTTATTGTAGTTTTGAGATATGTGGATGGGGGCGTCCTTTTCCAAAAGACATATTATAGTTATAATGATTTTGTGATTGATTATTATTAATAATAAAGTATCAATCCTATATAAGGTATAGAATAGCTCAACAATTATCTATGGATAGTATATAGCTATCGCACATGAGAAATAGATACAATGGAAATAATGCGGTATATCAATAGACATATGTTAAGTGTAATGAAATAAATAAATAACAAATACGCAATACATTCTATTAAAATCATGCATAAATATATACATATAGATATATAGTATTTAATTCCTGCGAACAATACTAACGGAGATGTAGGGAAATTTATAAGTAATAATAATCAAATCATAGGTACTATAAGCTATAACTGGAAAAGTGATATAAGCTATATATCAACTCTGTCGCCCCACCGGCTCGACTGCTCCCATAAAATACAATTAGCCAGGATTTTAGTTATTTTGTTCTCTGGTTTATTTTTTTTCAGTTTATGCCAACAACTAAAAATTTTACAAAAGGATAGTGCCAAACTGTATCTCCTAATTATACCTGTGAGCATAATATAAGTAACGATTGTATTATGATATGATTTTTTTTTTTTTACATTTAACACTCGACTAAAAATTTTATCCAGGGATATACCAAACCAAAGATAATTCCCGTTTTCATCCTAGTAGACTACATCTTTGTTAGTTTTTGATATGATAGGTTTGCAGGTTCTCTATCGTCAGAGGGCGTGGGTCCTGGGAATATATAAGATTAGTGTGTAGTAGTAATATAGAAGATTAAAATGCTCATTAAGTGCATAGAGGAGACTATATATAGTCCAATGTTTCGGTATTAGGGTAGTTACTATAGGGTTATCAAAATAACATATATTATAGTACCAATAGTATATGAAGAGTGATTCCTATTAAAAAGTTAAATAATAAATATGCATAATCCTATTCGGATAAAATAGTGTTGAGATATTATTAATAATGGGACTAGGCATAAGATTATATATTGATACTCTTTAATTAAATCATTATATAGTATAGTTAACGTATAAATCAGGTATGAGTGCAGTGATAAATGGAATTTAAAATCTATCACAATTCTCATTAGTACTCTAAAAACTAAGCGATTAGATACAGACGTGAAATAGCTCGCCAAATTAGTTTTTATTGAAACCTGGAGCATAAATTAAAATGTGGATGTGATCAGATGAAGTAAAAAAACAAAGGAAAAAAATACCATCTCAAAAATCATACTCAATTAAGACTACAGCGTTAAAAGAGAAATAGAACTATCTCTGTTGAAATCGCTAATAAGTGTAAATTTGGATAAAATAAGGAAAAATGGGTTCTAAAGGAAAAAAAAAAGACAATAAATTTAATTTAATGAATTAAAAAATAGATTATTACTCAAAATATGATTACGAAGAAAGCTCTCTAGTTTAAAGAGACCTTGTATCTGGTCTACTACGTTAAAATAAAAGACTTTCTATTGAAGATGGTTTGGGCTTTTTTTTAACTGAGGATGAAACTTTAACTCCCATTAGGAGATTAATAACCGCCATCTGATGTCCAGGGAGTCAGTGGATCTTTACGAGCCTCTTCCCGCGTGAAAAAATTAACGGTAAGAGAGCTCAGGCACTAATTCCCTCCCCCCTCGTGCGTTGGAATTGGAAGACCTTAGATCATTATTATTAGCATACATACTTAAATATATAGTAATGTCGCTAAAAAGTTGTTAATAATAAATTAATATATTAAGTTATGTATATATTTTACTTCTTTTACCTTTGCATACGGTGGGAATTTAATTATTTGTATTTTATAAAGCATTACCTAAGCAAGAAAGACAGCATATCTTGATGTGTGCCGTTTAAAAACATAGACCATATTAGAATCGTTAAATAAAGTTAAATCTATATAATAACAATACTTTCAGAGAAAATTTATTTCCAAATAACCTTTTACTATGTACAAAAACTTTCTATACCAATAAATTTTTTCCCACTCCCCGTAGGTATCAAGTTACAAGGATTAAATCATTGATTATCCTATTAATTTCTAAAATTTTTTCCGAATTTTTTCAATTATCATATATAACTTTTAAAGTCACTTAATTATTATGGGTTTTTAAAATATGGAGTCCTGAGTGTTTCACACCTTTCAAGCGTTCCTATATAAATAAATTCTCTTAACATGGTAGAGACGCCTATTATTTTTAAATATTCAAATAGTTATATTAATTTTTATATATTCCAATATTTCTAGCTCCACGTTAAAATTTTACACAACTTAACCAATTCTCACAGAAACTATGCTCATATTCCTGGTTGCTCTGCAATGAAAAATTTTTCTGAAAAGAATATAGGCATTATTTTTTAACTTTTTTGCACCCTGCTATCCTGTACAACATACGGTTGTTATAGGTCATGAAAATGAAGTGTCTTCTCGTACAGTAGTTGTCTTGATAGATGAATCGCAAATCTTTTGGCCTTATGAGATGTACAAAACAAAATCTTTATTATATACAAAAACATATTATATTTGTAAGTTACAATATAATATTTCCCAAAAGCTGGTATGTGTTGATGCAGAAATAGGTTATATAGGAATCAGTTAAATGAATTTAGTAATATTGCTATGCTTTTTATACAAACCATAATATCTAACACCAATAAAAAAAAAAAACTCCATTATTTTATTATTAAAACCATTGGCGTTCGGATACTAATAATGATCCATTAATAATATAATAAAACAGCAACATTGCAAGTGTTATTATGTTATGGCTCTTATTATATCAGCGACGTTGCTATTGTATATTGAAAATTTATAATATAATATTCTAAAATTATAAAATCCTCATAAACCCTACGTATAGGTTAATTAATAGTTTTAGAAGAATTAACCAATGCTTTAATATAAAAAATTTCTCGAAAGAATTACTTATTTTATTTATAATCATTTATTAACTAGTATTATTATTATTGGTCTCTAAATGTTTTTTTTAAAACAGCATTTAAAAAAAGAAAAATTATAATGCTGATACTCTATCTTGCTTAGGAAATACTTTATAAAATAAAACCAGAATTATATAAATTAAATCCTAAAGTTATTGAATCTTATAAAGCCGTAATGTTTAAAGCTGACCAGCGTATCCTGAGATACATGAATTTTTCAAAAAAATAATAAATTCAAATATCCATATTATTTTTAAAATACAATTATTGGCTAGCGACTACTTATAATTATAATGGTCATAGTAAATATAATTAAAATAACGGCCTCACATTACTTATAAAGGATATGTATTTAGTAGAATTTATAATCACATCAACACTCTTATGAATATAAAATTCTAAATATAATTTACGAATAAGTTGCGGTAGGTATTATAGATTTAAAAAAGAATTACTTAATATCATTTTGTGTAAGTAAGTTTATTTACAAATTTACTTTATATATAATTTGTTTATTACAGATTTTCTTAAACTTTATATTTATAAAACGACTTTTAAATTGTCTTTAAAATAAGCCGTCCTACATCCAGATATATTGGCTCTCTTACTCTTGCTTAGGATATGCTTCATAAAATACAAATATATTAAAAAATTAAATTCCAAACCCACTGATTAATAATACGTTTACCATAATTATAAGAGGCTAAACAATTCTTATCTGCTTCATATCGAATTTTCCATCGGTAAAAGTCCCGCTAATTATTTTTTTAAACTTTTTAACGATTCTTTAATATTATTATATATCTCTAGCTCAGAATAATAAAGATCGGTGGCGCGGCACATCAGACTATGCTTCTCTTAATTGTTAATAGGAAAGTCTAATGTTGGTGTATAAATTCTAAAATACAGAGATAAAATAAGATCACAAACCCCGGAGGGCAAAGGGTATAAAAGATGTTAAAAAGACCAAGGCTTCTTTTAATCAAAATTTTTCCAAAAAAATAAATAAAAACTAACCGATTTACTTAAAGAACTACCAATCTTTAACTTGAATAAGACCATATAACCTAGAAGATTAAAGGTGCAATAAAAAAATTATCAACAAACGGCTCACTAGAATCTTCCACATTTGTTGGAACTCTTATTAGAAATCAGGTGTTATATGAAATTATATAAGTTCAGTGAGCATTTTAAGTGCGTCACCTCTTCAACACCGGGGTAGGTGACAAAGTAGTGCGCAATAAAGGGATTTAAAATTTCTGAGAACTCATATTGATTGCTTATTAGCTTCGATATCTTTCCAGAAACTACTTTTTTCCTTCAATTCCATAACTTTTTATAAGACTCTGGAAAAAAAAAATAACCACCATCTTTTCATTTAGTAGTGGGCAGCTTGCCCCCCCCCTGCGTCCCTTCCTTCTGTTTCTTTGACGACGAACCCCAAAAATATTATATATAATAATATATTAATATATAATAATATAAAATGTAAGTACCCTGGACTACAAACATATCCATATAGTATGCCTCTCTATACATGTGAGATATAGCTTAAAAACAATAAGTAAAATTTAAATTCCCAAACCTACGTTAAGCGTTTAAACCCCATAAGTTAATAAGTAGCACAAACTTGATTAAAGCTTATTAATAATAAAAATTTATCATTAAAGAATTATGCATTATTTATTTTAACTTTTAATAAACGAATCTAATTAATTGTATTCTCTATGTTTTAATTATACGGTACCCATAAATCCAGATTTGGTCTCTTCTGTTAAAAAAATATGCTTTATATAATAAACATAAAATATATAAATAAATTCCACAAGAACCCTTATTTCCATTCCTTATACCACGGAATCGCTGAAAATTTAATGTCGCTATATTTAAATTTATTTCTAATAAAATAAAATAAATCTATCCATTATTATTTTAAATAATCATTATTAGCGTATACTATAATATTATATGGTCTCAATGAATAAAACTTTTACACAAACATTTATATCTATTCAATAAATAATTAATGATTGGAGCGGTAAATTCTTTATATTATATCATATTAGCTTTTCAAATATAAAACAGATAAATGTATCAAAAATAATAAAATATGTTCCCTCAATATCCCGTTATAATAACAGCCTAGTAACAAGAGGAATAACAAATTTTAAAATATGTGTCCACATTTAAAAAACAATTTCATATAATTTAATATTCCTATCACTGTAAAATATGTAATAAAGTAAATATGGTCTATTTAAGGTTTCTTAGTAGTAATATATTAAAATCTGAATGCCTTTAGTAAAATTTATTAGAATAACATATTTAAAATATTTGGAGCCGGCCTACAATCGAATTTCCCACACGAAATTGTCGGCGTCTCGACATTAAGTGGAGTCGGAAGTCTTTATTAAACCACAGAAAAGTAAAAAATACTTCTGAAAAAATTTCCAGGAACCACGTACGAATTACTCCCACCACCTCTACACGAGGCTACTCTATCGGTTGCTGTCAAGTTAATTAACTTTTTTTTAACGACAAAAATGAGATGCTTAATATTTTTCAGACTGTGAATTTAACGACCCTCCTTGAGATATTGGTCAATGTTTAATACGACAGATTCCCCGAGCAATGCGCAGAAATCGTCTCTCTTGCTTAGGAAAATACGTGTGATAAAAATATAACTACAATTATAAAACCCACAAAACAATTCCCCAGGAACCCAATGTTACCTAGCAAGAAGGTGTTACAGAGAATAGTCCGGAATAATCACGATAAGAGGCTCAAAGTAACAATTTTTCCAAAAAAAAAAAAACGACTGCCTATTAGTTTTAAGAACTATTTCTCGGCGCGACCAAATAATTTCGAGATCATCTAAAACTCAGCGGGGGCCCACATCCAAGAATAAGCTCTTTTCTTCGAACCATTTCCCTATACCAACAAGACTTTGCGTGGATGAAAATATACCGAATTGCTATTCGGAAAATTCCGCAATACAACAATGCTCTGCCGGAATCGGGCCCATTTAATGGCGACTGAGAAGTAATAGTTACAAATCTTTTACCTAAATTTCATAAATTAAATTACGAATTTTTTCTCATTCTAACTTGTAAATACGACTTTATACAAATTTATATGTCTTTTATAAAATGAGTCCAGGTGCTCTATATATCTACTACTAAGATATGTTGCTATCTCTTACTATAATCATATGCAAGAAAGAGATACTTAAAATGTAAAAAGAACATATGTATAATAGCAGTAAAAATGTTAGCAATTATTCCCATAACCACTTAGAATACAGATTATCTAATTATCCATTATTCATAATATGAAGTGCATTCCTTTTAAAATCTCCCAAATTTAAATAAAGGAACAGGCTCTTACCAGATATTAGTGAAAGCTTAATATTTGCATTCGCATTATTATTAAAAGATTTGTAGTGAACATATAGTGAAGTAAATATCTGTAATAAGAACATTATTTGAATTTTATTATAAACGGTATTCATAACGAACACCTAAAATTATTATCTTTAGCTTAATGGAAATAATTTGTTATTATAAATAAAAAATAAATAGAATAAATTTCTCAACAAAACCCCGTCAGCGTGCAAAAGGTAAAAGATAGTTAGTATAAAAATTAATATAAGCTTCTTGAATCAAATTTTTACCGAAAATAAAATAATACCAACTAAAATAATATAATAATACATACTTTTTTAAAAAACATTGAGCCGACCTAATTTAATGGACTGACATATAAAATAATATCTCTGATAACGAACGGCTCCACACTCAGGATAATAGTTATGGTACTTCATTCTATATTATGTGGTAACGTTTATATGTAAATTAAAATAATATTTCTAAATTATATAGTTAACCAATACACTAGTTATAGTATTACATAAGTATACCAAAAGTTATAATAAATCTGTTCTAATTATCAAATAAATTTTTCCTAAAATTATTTTTACTTTAAACAATTAATTCTTTATAAACTTATTAATATAATAAAATAACTAGACTAAATGTATGCTTTAAATAATGTTAGTGCCGGTAATTAATATACTCATATCCAAGATATGTTTATGACTCTTATCTAATATCAAGTGAGATTAGCTTTATAAAATAACATAAAATAAAATAATTGTTAAAATTTAAACATTCCCCAACCACACACATTAAACTATCATAATATCAGTACCCAAGGTTAGTAAGAGCTACAATTCTTGCTCCTTATACTAATATCCGAATAATAAACTTACTAGAGATAATAAAGAAAAGACATCAATTACTATAATTATTCTTAAAAACTTATAAACTTTAACGAATCTTAATACTTGGTCTATGTTGTGTTTAAAATGCACACCCACATCCAGATTTAAATGCTCTCTCTCTTGCTTAAGGAAATTGCTTATTATAAAAAAAAACTAATATAATAATATATAATTAAGATATCAGCTAATTATGCCGCCTACCCATGCGT